>AWOL01S0043075.1:59520-69738 GCA_000715115.1 Nicotiana otophora
CCATTAGGGTTACCACTTTTTCCTACATACAATTCCATCACTGACGGTTATGTTAACGTAAGGTTAGGGCTAGGAGGTAGAAACCAATTTATCAATTAACGCTTCTGCTTCACGCTAATGGCTTCCGCTTGAGGTACATTTTATATAACAATTATATGTAAAATTATCTTGTTCAACATCCCGATATGAATTAAAGTTTATGCTTACATATTATACAGCTCTCTATCAATATGCATGTATCTAGTTATTAGATCTTAAGTTTCTCTTGTAAACAGGCAAGACTGAAGAAGATTTACAGATTAAGGTCAAGAATGACAACATAAAATTAGTGTATATATAAGGACAAATTTTTGACAACTACAAAAAAGAATTTGATTCTCATCGATACAAAATTAATATTGTGATTACAAGGATCTTAAGAAGGTCTTAGTTTAGGAAGTGCACTACACAACATGCAAAAGCACCTTCCTTACAACTAAATTATACAATGGAATAAAAATAAAACATATATATATCGATGTTCGACATAAATATATATATTTAACCATTATTGCCTCACATTATAGCACTTTTAATCATCGTTTGAGTATTAATTATATAACTTTATGCTTAATATTATATTTTAACTTTGTAGGAATAAAGCAGTATAAAAATGAAGAGATTTGGAGCAAAATTAAATAAAACGCGGAAGAAAAAAAGGAGGAAAACAAACGAATGAAAACAAAGGGGGACACCCTTTGGTTTTTGTTCCCCCAAGTTGGAGACAAGAACAAAGGAGAAATACAATTCAAATCAAATAGTGAAATAAGGCAAAAAGAAATGCACCTGGCTGTAGGATTCAAAATCGCAAAACTCATTGTTTAAAGCGCCACGGCCAGCGCGAGGCATTGCCCTAGATGCTAGAGGCGGGAACTTTCTCTAGTTCGCTCGGGACAATGTTATTTCGGCCCTACACGGTCCTAACTCGTATAAAGGTTGTTCTAAACCTAATTTGGAGGAGATCTAACATACTTTGAGGGAGAATTCATGTGGAAGAATGCAAACCATGCTTGGAGGAGGACTGTTTTTACAGAAAAGCACAAGCACAAAGCCGCCATGTAGGCCCGGTTTCATCTTCCTTCTTCCAAACTTAGTAATTTTTATGTTTCTTTGTATGATTTATTGTTTGGCTACCATGTCTATGTGGAACTAAACTTCACATTTTAGGGTTGTGGTTCTTTCATGAATATTGTTATTCCGATATTGATTTTGCTTTCTTGATTTAACATATTGGTTTATTTATTCAATCATGGGCTTTATTATTTAATTGCTTGATCACCAAGTGAATACTATCGACGAATATAGAATTGAAATCTAAAGTGTGAATTCTAGATTGCACATATGATTGAGTAGAGCAAGTTCTCGAACCCAGACATCGGGGAGCGGATTTATGGTTAGGATAGACATACACCCAATTGCATTGCTTGGTTAATGTACATAAATTATAAATGCGTTCTTGTTAATTCTAACTCCATAGACATACCGGCATTAGGTTAGCTTAAATAGGTGAGTAAGAACTCGGCAGACTCTTATGATCAATATTAACCTTGTGTCACGACCCAAAATACGACTAGTCATGATGGCACCTAACCCAACCCGCTAGGTAAGCCAATTAACCACTAACCAATTCCAATAACAATTAATAAAGCAATTAAGTAAAGAAATATATGAATCTAATACATTCCCCAAGAACTGGTAGTACAAATCATGAGCTTCTAAGAATAGAGTTTAAAAGGCGGAAATGAAATAAATAGATCGTCTGTTTGAAAAGTACATAAATAGAGTCTTATAGATCTAAGGCTACCACGAACAAGAGGCAGCTACAACAGGGACGCAGGTAGATCTTAAAGTCCAGCTTTCATCGAACACAGCAACATAAGCAGCCAACATCTGCACACAAGGTGCAGAAACGTAGTATGAGTACAACCGACCCCATGTAATTTTAATAAGTAACAAAACCAAACCTTAGATTGAAAGTATTGACGAGCTAATAGAAGGGTCGGGTCCATCACCAATATTCCACAATAGTTCATAACAGCATAGTACAATAACAAAAGAAGAATCTCAGAAATAAAAGGCTCAGTTCGTTCACAGTTCTAGAAAAAAATAGGCATTTCTTTTCAAGTATCTCAGTGCAAACCCAAATCTTTTACCGATAAGCCAATATACGAGTAAGTTTGAAAACTGTGATTTTTATTTTCCAAAACTCCTTTCAACAAATAGTAAGATGTTTCATTTTCAGATAGCATAAGGAAAGTACTTTAATATGCCTACATGTCAAGATGCAGGTAAAATCATAAATGTCCCTAAAACTGGGTAGCAGAAGGAAATGCACCTCTATGGATGTATCTCAAGTATGCATATCAAATGCAATGCACCTCGATGATGAGCTCATGTACTTACGCTATAAGAGTACTCAATCTCACTGTCTCACATTCTCTCTCACTATGCTCAACATACTCAATCACTCAGTGCTGTACAATACCCACTGCGGCGTGCAGCCCGATCCCTATTTATAGTCGACTGTGCTCACTAGGGGTGTGCAGACTCCGAAGAGATCCTTTCAGCCCAAGCGCTATAATTCGCACGAACAACTCACGTGCTGCACTGACAACAAATGTGCCATAATATCAATAACTGGAATCGCATGTACAACTCACGTGCTGCACGGACAACTCATGTGCTATAGTGACAACATCCTCACAAACAGGCCCCCAGCCTCATTCAGTCATCAATCTCTCCAGTCTCACTCACGGGCTCACAATGTCATAAAACTACCCTGACAACAATGATATGATGTATCAATAAATAACTGAGACTGAGATATAATATGAATGTATGAATATGACTGAGTACGAAGTATCAATGAAATCAGTGAAATGCTAGTAAGAAACGACCACTATGGGTCCAAACAATATCGGCATAATGCTTGAACATGATATCTAGCATGATTGACAACTTAACTACTTTATCACATGGTGAAAACATGGATATCAACAAAGTAGGACCACTATACAGTGCCATGGAAATAATAGAGTCTCTTTTTACATGGTACACGCCCACATGCCCGTCAACTAGCATGTGCTTCACCTCAATAAAAACCACATAACACGTATTTCGGGGTTTCATACCCTCAGCACTAAGATTAGAAGAGTTACTTACCTGGAACAAGCAAACACCAATGCTGAGCAAGCCAAGCGGTGCTCCTAAATGCCATCCCGCACGTTCCGACCTCCGAACGGATCAAAACTAGCCAAAAGCAACTCAAATACATCAAATAAAGCCCAAGGAAACAATTCCAAATGATAAAGATCGAATCCTTAATCAAAACTCAAAACCGGCCAAAAATACACCCGTGCCCCCGCCTCAGAACCAAATCTTACAAAATCCAATAACCCATTCAATTACGAGTCCAACCATACTAGTTTAACTTAAATCTGACCCCAATTCGATGTTCAAAACTCAAAAATTGATATTATGAAACTTTAGGCCAAAACCCACCAATTTCTCTTTAAATTCATCAACCAGTTGCTAAACATCAAGATAGATTCATGAAATATTATCAAAACCTAGTAGAGAACACTTACCCCAATTCATATGGTGCAATTTGCTCCAAATATTGCCACAATCCGAGCTTGAAAATGTAAAAATGAAGCCAAAATCGCGAACCCTTGTATATAACATTCTGCCCAGCACTTCCGCATTTGCGGACAATTCGTCGCACCTGCGACCACCACTTTTGCGGAAACACTTTGCACCTGCACTCCCCGCCTTCCTCACCAATTCCACTTCTGTGAATCACTTCCCGCATCTGCGCAATTGCAGGTGCGGAAATCCCATCGCACATACGACCTCTACTAACACCTTCCAACTCCACACCTGCGCTTGAGCTGCCGTACATGCGGCATCGCATAAACGCCCAAATCTTCGCTTCTGTTGTCCTTCTGATCCAGCACTAATCTTGCATCTGCGATGCCTTTGTCGCTTATGCGGCCATCACACATGCACAAACCAACCGCAGGTGTAATCATACCAGAACCAGCAGCCTTCAGCATTGCAAATGAAGTGAAAATGATCTGAACCTCGTCCAAAACTCATCTGAGCCACTCGGGACCCCGTCCGAATATACTAACAAGTCCAATAACATAACACGTACCTACTCGAGGGCTCAAATCACATATAACAACATCGAAACGACGAATCACACCTCAACTCGAAATCTATGAACTTTGAAACTTCAACTTCCACAACCGATGTCGAAACCTATCAAATTACGTCCGATTGACCTCAAATTTTGCACACACATCTAATTTAACATTACGGACCTATTTGAATTTCCAAAATCGGATTCCGACCCCAGATATCAAAAAGTCAACCCCCGGTCAAACTTCCCAAAAATTCAACTTTCGCCATTTCAAGCCAAAATCAACAACGGACCTCCGAATCACAATCCGGACACGTTCCTAAGTCCAAAATCACCCAACAGAGCTAAGGAAACAATCAAACCTCCGTTCCGAGTTCGAATTCACAAAAGGTCAAACTTGGTCAACTCTCCCAATTTAAAGCTTCAACAATGAAATCCATTCTTCCAATTGGATTCCGAATAACCTGAAAATCAAAACCGACGATTCACATAACTCATAATACTCCATATTGTAACAGGTCAATTGTTACAACCGATCCAAACTCAAATCGCACAAACATAACCAACTAGTAGAAAAGAAATCCTCCACACAACATTATAAAATCACACATCCGTAGATTACCTTGCAAGTTATAACCCACCTACCTAGCCTCAAAATGACATCTCCCTATACCCTTCCACAGTCAAGATTACTATGCAATCACTTCATCTTCTCGATTCTGAACTCATCAACAAGACATGAGAATCTACTTCATTCCACAACTAAACAATATGAGACATTCCTCAATACACCCATAACTCGATACCATACGCCAAATCAAGACAGAAATTAGGCACCCCATAGTCCTTGCTATACCTCAAGTAAAACTCTTGTCGTCACATTCGAACAATCTAAACACATCTTGTATTCTCATCATACCCACAACATAGTCATTCCACCGCTTATCGAGCCAAAAATTCCACTCGTAGGGACATTACCGGACATATGAGTCCAATTATACAAGTTACCACTAAAGCTACCGAGCTCAAGATGCAGTCTAATCATGGCCTCAAGTCTTCCAAACTGGCCCATCACCAAAACATAGAATACACATATCGGACCTCATTCATAGAATCACAAGCCACCGGTGCACAACCGATACTAAACACTCACATGCGCATACGAATGCGTGGAAGGAATTCAAAGAGTTACGCTTCAAGCTGAATCAATGTCGCACGATAAGGAAAGAAAGATGGGAAGTGTATCTTAAATTTCATGTAACCTCTCGAAGATAGGTATGGATGTCATCGAACCGATCCGCAAGACTCTACTAGACACTTGCTCGTGAGTTGTAGAACCTATGAACCTAGAGCTCTGATACCACCTTGTCACGACCCAAAATTTGACTAGTCGTGATGGCACCTAACCCAACCCGCTAGGTAAGACAAGTAACCACTAACCAATTCCAATAATAATTAATAAAGTAATTAAGTAAAGAAATATCTAAATCTAATACATTCCCCAAGAACTAGTAGTACAAATCATGAGCTTCTAAGAATAGAGTTTACAAGGCAGAAATGAAAAAAATACACCGTCTATTTGAAAAGTACATAAATAGAGTTTTATAAATCTAAGGCTACCATGAACAAGAGGCAGCTACAACTTGGACGTAGGTACATCTTCAAGTCCAGCTCTCATCAAACACAGCAACATCAGCAGCCAACGTCTGTACGCAAGGTGAAGAAGTGTAGTATGAGTACAACCGACCCCATGTACTCAATAAGTAACAAACCTAACCTTAGGTTGAAAGTAGTGACGAGCTAATGGAAGGGTCAGGTCCAACACCAATATTCCACAACAGTTCATAACAGCATAGTACAATAACAAAAGAAGAATCTCATAAATAAAAGGCTCAGTTCGTTCGTAGTTCCAGAAAAAATAGGCATTTCTTTTCAAGTATCTCAGTGAAAACCCAAATCTTTTACCGATAAGCCAATATACGAGTAAGTTTGAAAACTGTGATTTTTTTTTCAAAAACTCATTACAACAAATAGTAAGATATTTCATTTTCAGATAGCATGAGGAAAGTACTTCTCTATGCCAACATGTCAAGATGTAGGTAAAATCATAAATGTCCCCAAAAGTTGGTAGCAGAAGCAAATACACCTCTATGCATGTATCTCAAGTACGCATATCAAATGCAATGCACCTCGATGATGAGCTCATCTACTCACGCTCTCAGAGTACTCAATCTCACTGTCTCTCATTCTCTCTCACTATACTCTGCACACTCAATCACTCAACGTTGTACAATACCTGCTGCGACGTGCAACCCGATGCCTATTTATAGTCGATTGCGCTCACTGGGGGTGTGCATACTCCAGAGGGGCTCCTTTTAGCCCAAGCGCTATAATCTGCACGGACAACTCACATGTTGCACGGACAACAAACGTGCCATAATAGCAATACCTGGACTCGCACGGACAACTCACATGTTGCATGGACAACTCACGTGTTGCACGGACAACTCACGTGCTATAGTGACAACATCCTCACAAACAGGCCCCCGACCTCACTCAGCCATCAATCTCTCCAGTCTCACTCACGGGCTCACAATGTCATGAAACTAGCTCGACAACAATTATATGATGTATCATTAAATAATTGAGACTAAGATACGATATGAATGCATGAATATGACTAAGTATAAAGTATCAATGAAACCAGTGAGATGACTGTAAGAAACGACCACTATGATTGACAACTTAACTACTTTATCACATGGTGAAAATACGGATATCAACAAAGTAGGACCACTATATAGTTCCATGGAAACAACAGAGTTCCAATTCACATGGCGCACGCCCACACGCCTGTCACCTATCATGTGCGTCACCTCAAAACAAATCACATAACACGTATTTTGGGGTTTCATACACTCAGCACTAAGATTAGAACAGTTACTTACATCGAACAAGCCAACACCACTGCCGAGCAAGCCAAGCGATGCTCCAAAATGCCATCTTGCGTGTTTCGACCTCCGAACGGCTCAAAACTAGCCAACAGCAAGTCAAATACATCAAATATAGCCCAAGGAACCAATTCCAAATGATCAAGATCGAATCCTTAATCAAAAATGAAAATCGGCCAAAACTCACACATGGTCCCGCGCCTGTGAACCCAACAAATCTCACAAAATCCGACAACCCATTCAATTACGTGTCCAACCATACTCGTTTCACTCAAATCTGACTACAATTCAATGTTCAAAACCCAAAAAATCATATTATGAAACTTTTGGCCAAAAACCCCAAATTCCTCTTTAAATTCATCAACCATTTGTTAAACATGAAGATAGATTCATGAAATATCACCAAAACCAAGTAGAGAATATTTATCCCAATTCATATGGTGAATTTTGCTCCAAAACTCTCCTCAATTCGAGCTTGAAAATGTAAAAATGAAGCCAAAATTGCGAACCCTAGTATATAACATCTTGCCCAGCACTTCCGCATTGGCGGACAATTCGTCGCACCTATGACCACTGTTTTGCGGAAACACTTCGCACCTACGCTGCACGGCTTCCTCACTATTTCCCCTTCTCTGAATCACTGCCCACATCTGTGCAATCGCATGTGCGAAAATCCCATCGCACGTGCGACCTCTGCTAACACCCCCCAACTTTGCACCTGCGCTCGAGCTGCCGAACCTGTGGCATCGCATATGCGCCCAAATCTACGCTTATGTGGTCCTCCTCATCCATCTCTCATCTCGCATCTATGATGCCTTTGTCACTTCTTGCGGCCATCACACCTGTGCAAACCAACCGCATGTGCGATCATACCAGAACCAGCAGCCTTTAGCTTTGCACATAAAGTGAATATTATACGAACCTCGTCCAAAACTCATCCGAGCCACTCGGGACCCTGTCCGAATATAATAACAAGTCCAATAACATAACACGAAACTACTCGAGGCTTCAAATCATGCATAACAACATCTAAATGACGAATCGCACCTCAAATCGAAATCTATGAATTTTGAAACTTCAACTTCCACAACTAATGCCGAAACCTATCAAATTACGTTCGATTGAGCTCAAATATTTCACACACATAACATTTCACATTACGGACCTATTTCAATTTTCAAAATTGAATTCTGACCCCGATATTAAAAAGTCAACCCCCAGTCAAACTTCCCAAAAATTCAACTTTTGCCATTTCAAGCCAAAATCAACCACGGACTTCCGAATCATACTTCAGACGCGCTCCTAAGTCCAAAATCACCCAAAGGAGCTAATGGAACAACCAAAGCTCCATTCTGGGTTAAAATTCATAAAAAGTCAAACTTGGTCAACTCTCCCAATTTAAAGTTTCAACAATGAAATTCATTCTTCCAATTCAATTTTGAATAACCTGAAAATCAAAACCGATAATTCACATAAGTCATAATGCATCATACAGAGCTACTCATGCCCGTAAACTACCGAGCGAAGTGCAAATACTCAAAACGACCGGTTGGGTCTGTTACACCCTATATTTTAGTACGTAAAAATGCATCGTAAGCAAACTAATCATGTTACCTCTGAGGTTACAAATATTGAAGATCATGAACAACAAGTACAAAGAGGGTTGGACGGTTCAGAAGCTAAAGCAATTGAAGAAAATAATGTTTCGTCGAAAGTCGACAAGTTGGGAATGTTATAACATATACCTTTGGGGTGAGACTAGGGTGCTTAACATGATAAGGAGATTATGTTATGATTTATATTAGTCGTATGACATCCGTGTGTTATGTTTTGAAGTCAAGCGAGTTGTGGAACAAAAGTCGATGAAAGTCATCACAAGTTACATTCATAAGTTTTACTGAAACTNTGAATTTTGCTCCAAAACTCTCCTCAATTCGAGCTTGAAAATGTAAAAATGAAGCCAAAATTGCGAACCCTAGTATATAACATCTTGCCCAGCACTTCCGCATTGGCGGACAATTCGTCGCACCTATGACCACTGTTTTGCGGAAACACTTCGCACCTACGCTGCACGGCTTCCTCACTATTTCCCCTTCTCTGAATCACTGCCCACATCTGTGCAATCGCATGTGCGAAAATCCCATCGCACGTGCGACCTCTGCTAACACCCCCCAACTTTGCACCTGCGCTCGAGCTGCCGAACCTGTGGCATCGCATATGCGCCCAAATCTACGCTTATGTGGTCCTCCTCATCCATCTCTCATCTCGCATCTATGATGCCTTTGTCACTTCTTGCGGCCATCACACCTGTGCAAACCAACCGCATGTGCGATCATACCAGAACCAGCAGCCTTTAGCTTTGCACATAAAGTGAATATTATACGAACCTCGTCCAAAACTCATCCGAGCCACTCGGGACCCTGTCCGAATATAATAACAAGTCCAATAACATAACACGAAACTACTCGAGGCTTCAAATCATGCATAACAACATCTAAATGACGAATCGCACCTCAAATCGAAATCTATGAATTTTGAAACTTCAACTTCCACAACTAATGCCGAAACCTATCAAATTACGTTCGATTGAGCTCAAATATTTCACACACATAACATTTCACATTACGGACCTATTTCAATTTTCAAAATTGAATTCTGACCCCGATATTAAAAAGTCAACCCCCAGTCAAACTTCCCAAAAATTCAACTTTTGCCATTTCAAGCCAAAATCAACCACGGACTTCCGAATCATACTTCAGACGCGCTCCTAAGTCCAAAATCACCCAAAGGAGCTAATGGAACAACCAAAGCTCCATTCTGGGTTAAAATTCATAAAAAGTCAAACTTGGTCAACTCTCCCAATTTAAAGTTTCAACAATGAAATTCATTCTTCCAATTCAATTTTGAATAACCTGAAAATCAAAACCGATAATTCACATAAGTCATAATGCATCATACAGAGCTACTCATGCCCGTAAACTACCGAGCGAAGTGCAAATACTCAAAACGACCGGTTGGGTCTGTTACACCCTATATTTTAGTACGTAAAAATGCATCGTAAGCAAACTAATCATGTTACCTCTG
>AWOL01S0043077.1:2996-16120 GCA_000715115.1 Nicotiana otophora
GTTTTTTTTTTTTTTTTTTTTTTAATATTGTATTTTTATTGTATAAGTTTTAAGACATGACTATATGAACTATTGTTATTACATTTTCACAATACATGATATTTTTTTCTGTTGTACTCGTGGTTTAATGTTGTAAGATATAAATTATGTTATACATAAGTCAAACACTTAATTGGAAAACAAAAAGGAAAAATAGTTTTTTTTTCCCTCGAAGATAGGGCTTAATGGTTAACTAGACAAAGTAGAGACGTTAGGACTAACTGGTCTCATGTTCAAATTCGTTAAAAAATATGTTTGTGGTTTAACTTATATAATATGTTGATAATATATTTTCTTTCTGTTATGTGTACCACATGGGACTAATTAGAACATGTACCTGAATAGGTTTGTTAATTGTGTCAGAACATGCGCGGCGGAAGCAAGCCTTCTTTTCAGGCATCACATACATGTAAACTAGATAATGATATAAATACGAGATTAGGAACCACTAACCTCTTAAAAACGTTGCACATATCCTCCTCATAGCAATAATCTAGGGCTGCAGTCTTTTGCTATAGTCCTAGTAAGACCTTGGACGAATTTGTTTTGAGTAGGCAAGAACAACATAACTCTAAAAGTAAGTTATTAGGTGAAAAATGTCTTCCTTATGTAGACTCGTTTTTCAGCCAAAGATGGCTCCAAAAACGTGTAGGATTCTTCTTGTGCAAGTAGACTCCTACTCTAACTCTACAGGATGACTTTTCTCTCAAGTCTCTTCGTTTACCCAAGTCAGTCCATGTTTTTACTAGGTATAGCAGGGACCACAGAAATAGTAAGAGGCTATCAATTTGTAACGACCCGACCGGCCGTTTTGAGAAAATTAGCCCCAAACCCCTATTTATTGTTCCCTCTAATTCATTTTGGGATTTTGTGACTTGGCGGGAGGATTTGTTTTGGTTTCGGAGTGAAATGGAACATATAGTCCCTAAAATGAAGGTTTGAGTAATAGGAATTGATCGTAGTTCGAACTGTGTGAAGACGACTCAGGAATGTAGTTTTGACGGTTCTTATAGCTCCGTAGGGTGATTTTGGTCTTAGGAGCATGTTCGGATGTTGAATTGGAGGTCCGTAGGTCATGGCGCTAATTGGCGAAAGCTGGAAAAAGGATGATTTTTGAGAAGTTTGACCGGGAGTGGACTTTTTGATATCGAGGTCGGATTCCGATTCCGAAAGTTGGAGTAGGTCCGTAATGTCAATTATGACTTGTGTGCAAAATTTGAGGTCAATCGAACTTGATTTGATATGTTTTGGCGTCGGATGTAGAAGTTTGAAACATTGAAGTTTATTAGGCTTGAATCAATGTGTAATTCGTGTTTTTAGCGTTGTTTGATGTCATTTAAAGATTTGACTAAGTTCGTGTGATGTTTGAGGACTAGTTGGTATATTTGATTGAGGTTCCGGGGGCCTCGGGTGAGTTTCGGATGGTTAACAGATCATTTTTGGACTTAGAAGATTTTCTGGTGCGGGGCTGGTTCTGGTGTAATCGCACCTGCGCAAGGTTGACCGCAGGTGCAAGCAATGGGGCGCAGATGCGAGGCTAAGGGAATTGTCCAGTGGTCGCAGGTGCGGTGAGAGGGCCGCAGAAGCGGAGTCGCTTCTGCGGGGGATCGATCGCAGAAGCGGGCGAGTGCTTGGGGAGGCTTCTGCAGAAGCGGACGAGGGATTGCAGAAGCGCATCCGCAGATGCAGAGATTTGCGCGCAGGTGCGAATCCTAGGGATTTAAGTGAACTCCGCAGATGCGGAGACTTCACCGCAGAAGCGGAAAGCCTGGGCAGATTCTATTAATTTAAGGGCTCGGGATTTTTATCATTTGTTGGATATTTGAGCTCGGGTTTGGCAATTGTTTAGAGCATTTTCGAGGGATTTCTTGAGGTAAGTCCCTTGTGCTTATTTTTGATCAATAATCTTATTTCCCCGTTGATTTTTCCCACATAGATTATATGTGTTTAAGATGGAATGTGGGAGTTTGAGGCTAGGGATTTGGAGGGTGTAATTTGAGAATTTGAGTGATGACTTGGTGTCGGATTTTGATATGGGTAAACTCGTGGTTGAATGGGTGTTCGTATTTTATAACTTTTACCTGATTCTAAGACGTGGGCTTGAGTGGACTTTTTGGGGCGATTTTTTGATTCCTTGCTAAAGTCGTAGATTTATGATTTAAATTAGTTTCTAGTAATTGTAATCATGTTATGAAATTACTTTTGAATAGATTTGGGGCATTCAGAGTCGGAAAATCGAGGGAAAGGCATTCTTACCGATTGATTGAGCAACATTTGAGGTAAGTGACTTGTCTAACCTTGTGTGGGAAAAATCCCGTTAGGATTTGGTACTGTTGTAACAATTTGTGATATGTGAGCGCCGTATACGCGAGGTGACGAGTGCGTACACGAGCAGATTATGGAAAAATTCGGTTCTTGCTGATTTGTCTTCTTTTAAAATACAATAACTGAGTTGCCTTAGCATATGTAGTGATCATGTTTAGTCTAGCATTTCATGTCTACGTGCCTTAACTCTTACTTGCAATTTGAGCAACATGCTTAGTTGAATTACCTGCTTTCCTTGATTTGAATTAAATCTATAACTATAAGATTCTTGCTGAAAATTTGTGTTTTCCTTCGATTACCTGTTGCATATTTACTTTGGGACTACGAGGCGGTTCCTCGGGAGATTTTCCTGTACTGCATATTTACTTTGGGACTACGAGGCGTTTACTCGGGAGATCTTCATGTACTGTATATTTACTTTGGGACTAAGAGGTGGTTCTTCGGGAGATCCCCCTGTACTGTATCTTTACATTTGGGACTACGAGCCTGTACCTCGAGAGTGCCCCTGCTATGTACCTCTATTTTGTTGTGCTGATATTTTCTGAAATTTCTTATTGTTTAAATTCTGAGTCATTTCAAAATATCATTATATTTTCTGCCTTACTTTTTTTTTAAACCGGTAGGGCCCTGACCTGACCTCTTCACTACTCTAGCGAGGTTAGGCTTGACACTTACTGGGTACCATTGTGGCGTACTCATACTATACTCTGTACATATTTTTGTGCAGATCCAGGTTCTTCCCACCAGACTAGATACCAGTGAGTTAGATCGCACGTGGAAATTTCAAGGTATATTTGCCAGCATCCGCAGACCTCGAAGTCCCTCTCTATCCTTATTATATTATTTCCCTCATTCTTCTTAGACTTGATGTATAGAAATACTTAGTATTTCTATTAAAAGCTTGTAACTTGTTTTCACCGGGTTTTGGAAGTTGTAATTATTGAATGACAGTTTTATATTCATATATCATGAGTTGAGATTGGAGTTCAGTTCATTATTCATTGATTCCGCAAATTTGTAGGCTTACCTAGTCTTAGAGACTAGGTGCCATCACGACATCCTACGGAGGGAAAAACAGGGTCGTGACACAATTATAGCATAATTCAAAATTTTGGATGAATTAATTTCTACTATATTTAATTGCAGTTTATTCCACTAAAAAACTGCAATTGAACTCCTCAATATGAATTTCAAAAATTCACTAACACTTATTTTAACTTCCCATGTTAAGATCACAAATACCAGTTAATTAAATTAAATCACTGACAATTTAATTTAATCAACTAATTTAATCCTCTATAATTCCGCTTAAACTATTTCATGTGACGGATACAAAATCCATCGGCCAGATTTTCACATGAAAACTTATAAGTTTACATTAAAGGGGTATCATCAAACTCAAAACCGAGTTATGGATTCTATCAACTAATTATTATTTCACAAATGATATTCGTTATTGTCCAATCTATTAGGCATACACTAACTATGAATAGAGTTGTATCTTTTGATAAATCAAAATAATAAACAAATCACATTGATCATAATAATTATATCAAGATTAGGAGTATAAGCTTATTTAATAAATTAGAAAAAATGTTTTATATATATTCAGTAAAAAAATATCTTCTCTACTTGGTCCGTTCAATATACACTAAGTATACTAGCACAAAAAGTCGGAGTAAAATTACTTCCATAATCAAGACAAATTATATTATAATCTTGAGCTACAATCATCAAGATATTTTGCCCAATAATATCTTCGATTGTGAACATAGTTTATTAATTATGAGAACCGACAATTTAATCTTTTGTGCATGAGCTAAGACTCTATACACTAAATTATCTACTACATAACTAAAGGACACACATGTAACAAATGATCTATTTAAAATAGTACTTTATTGAATTTAATAAATTAAATAAACAATTATTCCATAAAGAATAAAATACAATACTATGTCTAAACTACATGGTTAATAGTATATCCCACAAATTGAACCTCGACGAGATGTTAATCAAAAGAGTATTTTCGTACAGATACATTTATATTTCTTTTCCTACTTCACACATTTATTTTATGAAAATATTATTGATTAACTTATATTTCTTTTGTTTCGGCATCAGACATTAACAGATTATGTTGTTGTTTAGTGTAACGACCCGGCTTGTCGTTTTAAGAATTTACGTTCCGTTCGGTGGCTTAAGGTCTCGATCAGTTTTGAAATATGTATTATGATTTGTGAGGGTGGTCAAGTTTGATTTTTCAGATGATTCAGGATTTAATTGAAAGAACAATTCTTGTTTTGGAAGCTTAAGTTGCAATAATTGACCGGATGGTGAATTATGTGTAAACGACCCCGAAATGGAGTTTTATGATTTCAATAGCTCTGTATGGTAATTTTGAATTTAGGAACGTGTCCGAAAAGTTTTTTGGAAGTCCGTAGTGAAATTTTGCTTGAAATGGTAAAAGTTGAATTTTTGGAAAGTTTGACTGCAGAGTTGACTTTTTGATCGGAATCCAGTTCTGAAAGTTTTTGTAGATCCGTTATGTCATTTATGACTTGTGTGCAAAATTTGAGTTCAATCGGAATTGATTTGATAGGTTTCGGTATCGAATGTAGAAGTTGAAAATTCTTAAGTTCCTTAAGCTTGAATTGGGGTATGATTCATGGTTTTAGCGTTGTTTTATATGATTTGAGGTTTCAACTAAGTTCATATGATATTTTAGGACTTGTTGGTGTATTAGGTTGAGGTCAGAGGGCCTCAGGTGAGTTTCAGAGTGGTTTCGGATCATTTTTAACTGCTGTTTTTTTTACAGCAATGTGCGAAATTTCTGATGCGCAGAGCTGATTTTGGAAGCTTATATCTCGAAATCTATAAGGAGTTGGGCAATGAGCAAAGCATGAAAGTTGTAGTCCTTTGTATCTACTTTGCAAAAATTTAAACCGTTTGGCAGTTAGAGTTGAGTAAAAGAAGTTATGGTTGATACACTAAGGCTGTCAGGGAAGAGTTTTGGAAGAGTTTGATGTTTTCAGCATAAGCATGTAATGATCCAAAGGTCTATTTTTAGTTATAGAGATCGAAATTCGATTTCGATACTTTCGGGATTTTGATAATGAATTATAGGAGTGATCTGAAAAGTTTGGTCTAATTTCATCAAGTCGCAATTGGATTTTTAGCGCGAAACATGAGTTAATTGTTTAACGAGCGAAATTGGTATCACATTGAGCAAATGAGCTCCGAATTGAGTTTTGATTGAACGACTAGGTTCGTATTATTATTTGTGACTCATATGATTAAGAATCGTCGAATTCCGAGTTCGTATGATGGAGTTAAAGCCTTTTTAGTAAAATAAAATAACTGCTGGTACAAGCAAGTTCTAGTGTGGACTTTTAGTGAAGTAAAATGGACTTTTAGTGATGGAAAATGGACTTTTAGTAACGGATGGACAGAAACTTAAGGACCAAAAAATGGTCATTTCCTTCATTTTATTTTGTATTTTTGGAGCACGGTTCTTGGGCGATTTTGAGGATTTCTTCACCACTTCGACTTGGATAAGCGTCCTATATTCAAAAGTGATTATATTTCATAAACTCATGGTTATATTCATCATTTATTTCGGATTTAAATGGAAGAAATCAAGATTTTTGCAAAACTTTTCAAAAACGAAAATTTTAGATTTGGAGGTCGAGTTTTTATCGGAATTTAATAAAATTGGTATGGGTGGACTCTTAATTGAATGGGTTATCAGATTTTGTGAGTTTTATCGGATTCCGAGATGTGGGCCCCACAGATAATTTTTGAGTTAAATTTCGGATTTTGTTAGAAAATTAGTATTTTCATATGGAATTAATTCCTATAATTAGTATTGACTGAATTGAATTAATGTGGATAGATTTGAGCTGTCCGGAGGTCAATTCAAGCAAGAAGGCAATTTTGGAATATCGGCATAACTTCAAAAAAAGTAAGTATCTTACCTAACCTTGAGTGGGGGAATTACCCCTTAGGCATCGAGTCTTATGTGTCATTTGTGAAATGTGAAAAGCTGTGTACGCGAGGTGACGAATACGTACTCGGGTTTATATGTGCAAAATTTATTGGGTTAAAGTCTTAGGCATATTGTGTAGTAAATTAGATAATTGTTGGCATTTATTAAATCATCTATTTGCCATGTCTCAATTCGCGTTTGTTGAATTTGTTTTTATATGATAATTTGATGTGATTATTAATTATATATTTATGTGAATTCCGTGAGTTTGATGATTTGATATTTCCTGAAAATAATTATATTATGGATTTTTCATCTGTAAATAATTAATGAAATAATTTTAAACTGAGGCGTTAATATAATTATCAAGAATTTGGATTAATGAAGGCGTTGCCCTATACTGAGTATTTTTTATTTCTGTTTTTGTTATGAGGTTTTATACACATTGTGTGGAACCTTGGGCTATTTATTGTGAAATTAATTAATTTTGTTATATCTTTGGAATTGGTTGTGGCCATTGGGCAAATTGTGATATGAATTGATTTTGTTATGTTGCCGTGATAATATTCCGTGTAAATTGTTGTGTTATATGAGTTATTATTTTGAGGATATAAGGGTGGCATTCCACTGTTAATATTATGTGGGTATAAGGGTGGCATTTCACTATTGTTATGTGTGTTGGGATATTGTCTGGGCGGAGTGATAAGGGTGGCTATAGGAGAGATAAGGGTGGCTATAAGAGCGATAAGGGTGGCTATTGACATTGTCAGGACGGAGGGATAAGGGAGGCTATTATAGGAGTGATAAGGGTGGCTATAGGAGAGATAATTATTGTCAGGGATGATATGTGTTGATGTGGAGTTATTGCGTTGGTAATTTTTATGTGATGTTGTGATTTTCCTTGTGTTTATTTCTATATCTTGTGCAATTTGTTTTGTTGTTTCGGTAAACTTGATAATAGTCAGATCTATGTTGAAAATGGGAGCTTGTGGCTATTGTCAGGCGGATTATGAAATAAAATGTGGGCACGAGGTGCCGTGAGTAAATAATGATGATATTGACACGTGAATTATCCATGCAATTGTGATATGAAATGTGGGCACGAGGTGCCGTGAGTAAATAATGATGATATTGGCACGTGAATTGTCCGTGCAATTGTGATATGAAATGTGGGCATGAGGTACCGTGGTTAAATGATGATGATATTGGTACGTGAGTTGTCCGTGCGGTTGTGATAGAGTAATTAGCACGAGTGTCGTGGAAATATGAAAGTGGGATGAGACCCGTATTTTATGATTTTGAAATGAGGTGTCACAGGGTGACTTTTATTCGAAAGATATTTATTTGAAGAATTATATTTGCAAGAGATTTATTTGAAAGAAATATATTTGAAAGATATTTATTTGAGGTAATTATATTTGAGAGAGACTTATTTGAAAGAATTATATTTGAAAGATATTTATTTGAAGGAATTATATTTGAACGAGATTTATTTGAAAGAATTATATTCGAAAGATATTTATTTGAAGAATTATATTTGCAAGAGATTTATTTGAAAGAAATATATTTGAAAGATATTTATTTGAGGTAATTATATTTGAGAGAGACTTATTTGAAAGAATTATATTTGAAAGATATTTATTTGAAGGAATTATATTTGAAAGAGATTTATTTGAAAGAATTATATTTGAAAGATAATTATTTGAAGAGAGTATATTCTAAATATATTTATTGGAAAGTATTATATCCTGAAGATTATTATTTGAGAAGCATATATGCGAAAGATTTATATTTGAAGGACTAGATTAATTGGTTGTACTTGTATTTATTATTTGTTGAGCAATATTAATGGTGTTCATGTTGTTCTGCTGTGTATATCATTGGTTGATTAGTGTTTTCATTATTGTTATTTATTTTCTATTATTATTGTATACTATTTTGCACATGTTAATAGACTAGTGAGTATCTTGACTGTACCTCGTTACTACTCCACTGAGGTTAGTCTTGATACTTACTGGGTGCCGACTGTGGTGTACTTGTTTAACTAAAGAATTAGATTCTCAGTCAAAGCCTATTTTTAAAAATACTCGGGTTACTGATAATCAAGAAATTCAATATTCTCTCAAAAATAAGAAAGGAAATCAGAATCAGAAATGACAAAGTAATCAATAGAAAACACAAGAAAGTAATTATATTCCAATGTTCATCAGAACGTATCCTTACAAGTGAAATTCCTGTCCCTTATATAGGAATTTACAAATATAACGTTTCTTCCCTTTTATGGCCGAATCATTATGAGCATTAATGACATTAATGAAACGTCATAATTGGCAGCCGTAACCTATTCATGAAGATTCTGTAACGGTTCTGATTCTTCTTCCACATTAATTAGAGATTCGTGAATTTTCCTTCTTTACTGTCTTGATTCATCCTGCCTGTGTCTCTTCACTGAGTAATTTAGGCTCGACAACCGTACCCTTTCATTTCGTGAGTGATTTGTTCGTACCTGTTGTAAATTATGAATCTTTTAATGCGACACTCCAGTTGTCATCTTCTTAGTGATCCACATATCTTGCCCTGTCATCCTCATATAATTCCACGTGTAACATTTATTTTTTATCAATACAGATAGTCCCCCCACTTGTCGAATATTCTGCAATTGAATATTTGGGAAGTGGCACGTATTTATGGCGGGAATGTTTTGCCGCCGTTTCCCATGTATCATTGCGTCTTCTTTAGAACCATCGCTTCGCATGTCACTTCCATTTAGTGTACGTGCTACGTGGCCTTCGTCGATTGGGTTTGCGACTCTTCAGCGGTTTTTAAAGCTTCCTTGCGGCAGCGTCAGTCACTTTTAGTTTCACAAAACCTTCAATATACAATGTTCTTCTTCTTTAATCGTTCTTGTTCTTCAACGCACATTATTTTCTTGTATAACCATGTCTTCATCAAACCCCGATCCTCGCAGAGTAGCAATTGTAGATGAACTTCCCCCTTCAACTGCTCCTGTTAGGAGTAGAAGAGGTGGTAGATTACGTAGTTTAGGATATGTATCTATTCGTGGTTCTACTTCTCAAACCAACATTGCTACCCCTTCTTCTTCTAGAACTAGGGCTTCTTCAACTCATAGATATTCTGCTAGAAATAGGGATTCGAGTGAACCTATTCGAGAACCAACTATTGACGAAATTATTCCTGCAGAATTTTCTTTCTCCACTGATCGTGAATCAATTAGAAATCAAGTTACTTCTATGACTTCCCATGATCGTCCCGATGTTTGATTTCTCTTATGCAAAGAGAATGCCATTGCAAGTTTGACTTTCCAATTTTAGTTCTTGGTCCAAACCAAAGGATTACTTCGTTCCAAGCTGGTTACTCTTTCGTTTACACATATCCTTTTATGTTAGGTTTTAGACCATCTATTGACCCAACCATCATATAATTTTGCCGTTTCTTTAACGTTTGCTTAGGACAGATTGATCCTATTGTATGGAGAGCTATTGCATGTTTAAGATACTTGGCTAATTCGGCCCCTTTACCCTTCACCTCTCAACACTTGCTTCATCTTTATTCCCCTATGTTGTTTCGTTCAAGGGTGTTTACTCTCGTGGCTAGGAGTAAAAGGATTTTGGTTAGCCCTGAAGATGATAAAGACCGTGGCTGGTATGGCCGTTTTGTTGCTGCTCCCACAAGTGATTTAGTGGATGAAGAGAACATGCCTTTTCCAAAAAAATGGAACTTTGCACGTAAGTTTTTTTTAGATATCTTTCTTCTCTTTTATGAAGGAAAAAGAAACTTACGATCGCGTGGCTGTTTTTTTTATTTTTTCTTTTTAGCAACCATGAAAATTGTCGAAGAAATACCAGACATCCGTACTTGGGTAGAAAAAGTATTGTCGGTTGCTTCTATGGAAGGAAGGTCTTGGAAATACCGTTCTCATAGGTTTGGTTGGAAAGTAAAACTCATGGTATGCTTCCCTTTAACTTTCTTCCTTTCTTTCATATTTATTTGGAGATTTACTAACTTCTTCTTTTGCTAGGGTTTCCCATACGTGGTGTTAGTGTCGCGTCTATTGCTTCATCAAGACTTTCTTTGTCCATGGCTCAAGAGATGATTTTGAGTTCTTCATCAAAGAGAAAGCAAAGAGAGCTCATGTTTCTGACGGTGAAGAGGAACAAGAGGAGGGCTCTTTAGTGCGTAAGCCTCGGACTAGGAGATGCATTATTTCAGATGATGAAGCTACTCCTCCTCCAAATTCAGTTCCCGTGAATGAGCCTGAAAGTGTCACTTTGGTGAGCTCTGATGAAGAGATGATTGCTGCACCTCGTGACTCTACAAAACAGTTGTTTTCCCATGGGTTTGATAGTGAAGACTTTGGCTTAGTTTCTAATGAAGCACCTCTTGCCTCCTTTCCAATATCTGCTCCTGTTGATTCTCAATTTCCCACGCTTGTTGTTGCTGCCACTGCTCCTCCCGTGGCTATTTTTACTTCCTCAACTATCCTTATTGCTACCACTTCTCATGTTGAAGTTGGTTCTTCTAGTAGCAGTAGGATGATGAAAATATTTACCATTGAAGTCCCCGAGGATGGTAATCTTTTGAAAAAGTGTGGCCAAGCTGATGTATGGCTGAAACCGCTGATTGGCCCAGTTGAGAAGTCTAAATTAGAAAACCACAGCTCTTTGACATGAATGAATGACATTGTCCATTCATCTTTAAAGGTATAAGCCTTAGCTTTTTATTTTGCATGTGATTTCTTTATCTTTGTTTGATAATCACTTCTTCCCTTTATTTTGTAGATCAACCTGATAGGCATAGAGTTGATGAAGAAAATTATCCATACTGAGCAGTTAGTCAATGACTATCATACGGAAGCAAACAACTGAAAAGAACAATTTGAATGCCTTCAGTTAGAAAAAGAAGTTTTAGATGAGGAAAAATGTGCTTTGGAACAGTAAGTGAAAGTGATGGCAGCAGAATTGGCGATTGAAAAAGCCTCTTCCAGTCAAGTGGGTAAGGATAAAGACCTCCTTGAGTCTTCATTTGTCGAGCAGCTTTCTAAAGCTACTGAGTAAATTAGGGGTTTGAAAGAACTACTTAATCAGAAGGAAGTCTATGCCGGGGAGCTTTTTCAAACGCTCACTCAGGCTCAAGAAGACCTCCGTGCATCTTCTAACAAGGTCCAGTTCTTAGAGAGATCACTCACCCCTTTACAAACTTCTTATGATGCTGCTTTGACTGAAAAAGCAGAGTTGGAGTCCGAAATTGAGCAATTGGAGAGGGATTATGAGGCCCTTGAGGATAAATCAACTCTTGATGTAAGCTGGGCTTTCTTGAACACGCGCCTCGTGACTTTGATGGAGGCTAACCAGGAAGGTTTTGACTTGACTGCTGAGATTGGAAAAACTAAGGAAACCATTGCAAAAACTCAGCAGAGTCAAAACTTTTCTTCACCTGAGTTCGGCATTCCCAAGGGTGATGAACTTACTCCTGGTGAAATTAGTGTTCAAATCTCTCCTGCTCAAGTCGAACCTTCTGCTGCTGATGATGATATCTTGACTTGTCCCGCTGCTGATAGTACTACTTTAGAATCTGCCCCATAGTGAACTTGTGTTTGGAAAGTTTATTGTGTTTTTATTTTATTTTATTTGTGGAATGGTTGGCAAGTTTTACCCCTGATCCATTTTGGGGTTTAATATCAAATACTTTGGTTTGAATTAAGTTTATACTTAGTTTTAACCGGGTTTATATAATATTTTATTTTGAGTTTCTGTTCTACTCTTATAATATTTCATTTTGAGTTTCTGTTCTACTCTTTTATTATGCATTTAAAATGCTTCAATACTCCGTGACTTTTTTGAACATGCACGAATTATAAAAGAGGGCCCTTTTATAAACGACACTTAATGAAAAAGACGTCTCAACTTCATAATGGTGTAAACATACGAAAGAAGAAATAGGAACACACACGTTTCTTTGAATAACTTTGAGGAAGTTTTGTATCATTCGAACTTTCAAATTGTATAATACTTTACATGTATTCAAGTATCATCTATAACTCTTTCGTAACTGTTTTCTTTACAACATATTTTACAAAATTCAAGGGTATATCTTACAACCCATAACTAAATATTGCCTTTAACCTAAACATTCGTAAGATTTTGAAATTTACATCCACGAGTGTATTCTTCATAGGTTTGTGAATCAGGCTTGCATTTTTGGCTCTTGACTTTGCTCTTAACTTTTGATTTGTTGGGTAAACCATAGGTTTGACTTGAATTCTGACTTTTCCAGTCTTCTTTGCCTTCCTTATATATATATAAGGAAGGCAAAGAAGACTNTTTATTTTATTTTATTTGTGGAATGGTTGGCAAGTTTTACCCCTGATCCATTTTGGGGTTTAATATCAAATACTTTGGTTTGAATTAAGTTTATACTTAGTTTTAACCGGGTTTATATAATATTTTATTTTGAGTTTCTGTTCTACTCTTATAATATTTCATTTTGAGTTTCTGTTCTACTCTTTTATTATGCATTTAAAATGCTTCAATACTCCGTGACTTTTTTGAACATGCACGAATTATAAAAGAGGGCCCTTTTATAAACGACACTTAATGAAAAAGACGTCTCAACTTCATAATGGTGTAAACATACGAAAGAAGAAATAGGAACACACACGTTTCTTTGAATAACTTTGAGGAAGTTTTGTATCATTCGAACTTTCAAATTGTATAATACTTTACATGTATTCAAGTATCATCTATAACTCTTT
>AWOL01S0043081.1:24170-49422 GCA_000715115.1 Nicotiana otophora
ATATTATTTTCGTATTTTAAAAATTATTATGTTTTAACTGGACATTTGGATATTGTTGATGGTGACTTGTTGTTTCTATGGTTTTCCCTTTCTTATATTGGCATTCTATTTTGAAAGAGAACATTTAGCTTTATATACTAGTACTATTCCATATGTACTAACGTCTCTTTTACCGGGGGCGCTGCATCTTCAATGGATGCAGGTGATTTGTCAGCGGGCGGTTTTGATCCTCGTTAGCAGTTACTCTCTATTCAGTAGATTTTGGTGAGCCCTACTCTATTCTGGGCTTCATGTCATTTGACGTTGTACTTTATGTTTTGAGGTATAGCTAGGGCCTTGTCACCGGCACTTTTATACTATTCTTCTATTTTACTTAGATACTTCGTAGACAGGTTATGGGTGGTGTTTGATGTTGAGAATTAAATTAGTAAGTGTTGGTATATGGGAAAACATGTTTTTCATCATATCTATAAACTTGTAATATTTGGAATTCACAAATGGATATCCTTTAGTAATGGAAAAAGAATGTGAAATACTTGACTCTTCTCATGTCTATCACTTGTATTAATTCTTATGTTGTTAATGGGCTAGGTTGGGTAGAAGGCATCTAGCAGGCTTGCTTAACCGGAGTATCTCGGTTGAGCGCTGATCGCGCTCCTCGAGGTTGGGGCATGACACTGGGGGCTCCGGGTGTGATTCGAATTGAATCCGAATTCATTTTGACCTTGGAAGTTTTTCTATGCTTGCTGAATTCTAGTGCAATCGCACCTGTGAGGGTATGGCCGCAGGTGCGGCTCGCAGAAGTGGCCTTTGAGCCGCAGAAGCGAGATTAGCCGCAGACGAGCTATTTGGATTGCAGAAGCATAGATTGCTGGGCTTTAGTGTGGCCGCATCTGCCACGTATTTTCCGCAGATGTGGAGTCGCAAAAGCGACCAAATGTTCGCAAAAGAGGAATAACTGGACATAAATAGTGGAGATCGAGGGTTTTGTTCCATTTTTCATATTTTGAGTTAGAGAGCCCTGACTACCATTATTTTTAGCATTTAGTTAGTATTTGGAGTTTGAGAAATTGGAGAATTTTGTTAAAACTTCCTAAACTATAAATTGAGGGTTTGAATGTCGATTTGAGGTTAGCATTGGATAATTTTAGTATGGTTGGACTTGTATCGAAATGGGTGTTCGAATTTTATAAATTTTATCAGGTTCCGAGATGCGAGCCCGGGGTTGACCTTTTGAGTTGACTTTTTGATTTTCTTTAAAGATTGCAACTTTATTATACGAAATCGATTCCTATGGTTATTATTTATGGTATTAAGTTATTTTAGCTAGATTCGAGTCGTCCAGAGTTGCATATTCGCAGGAAAGGCTTTCTAGTGGGTTGATTTAGCTTCTTTGAGGTAAGTATCTTGCCTAAATTTGTGTGGGGGAACTTTTCCCTTAGGATTTGGATTGAGCGTGCTTTTTGTGTTATGTGAAAGATGTGTATGCGAGATGATGAGTGCGTACACGAGTTAAATATTGTATTTGACCGGTTTAGGTTATTTAGACTCTTTCCATGCCTTTAATTGAATTGTCATAACATGTTATATCTTTCATTGTTAATCTACCATTACATGCTTTATTTGACATTGTTAATACTTGTTCTACCTCTTAATTGTTATTTTTCTCTTATATGCTTTAGTTGAAGTTATTGTCTTTCTTATTGTCTTGTTACTTCTTTAATTGTTTAATTACTTTACTTGGAGTTGTATTTCATGGAATATCTTTTTGTTGAGTTATTGGTATTAAAGTTGTAAAAGCTGTTATCACATTGAGGTGACAAGATGTGGCATATGGTCACTTGTGGTGTGGGTTGTGATTGTGTTGTGATATTAATATGCATACGGGGTATAAGACTAGGGATTGAAACGCATGATGTGAGATAAGGTGAGCTTGATACGTGTGTTGCTAGTAGGGGAACTACTTGAACCCACGTGGTGAGATAAGGTGGGCTAAATTGCATGTAGCTATTTCGGGAAAAAATAATTTTCAAAACAAAATATAAAGGCTCATGCGGTGTTATAAGGAAGATTGTGATTGAAATTGAGAAATGTACATACAAGGTAGTACCTCGATTGTGGCTCTTTGTGTGCATATCATATTGAAAAGATTTATTGGTTGAACAGTTCTTTGTTGCCTTTATTCTTCCTTGTCTTACCAGTTTTGTCCGTATTTGATTATTTATGGTTCTCATTATGTATTTTCTTCTCGTTGCCTTTTTGCTTAAAATTCTTTCATTAGTTTACGTTACTAAACTGCCTTGTTATCCTCAATTTCTCCGCCTTCCATTACTTCTCGTTATTATATTTTGTTCTGTTTATCATATCCTAGTAGGTGTCTTGACCTGACCTCGTCACTACTCTACCGAGGTTAGGCTTGATACTTACTGAGTACCATTGTGATGTACTCATACTATGCTTCTGCACATCTTTTGTGCAGATCCAGGTATGTCTGCCCGTGCTGGACGCTAGAGATTGATTGGCTAGTTGTTTTCAGGAGACTTCAAGGTATACCTGCCCGACGTCCGCAGGCCTCAGAGTCACCTTCCGTTACCTTCTCATTATTGTTATTTCCTTTATCAAATAATGTTGTAGTCGACATTTTAGAATATTCTGTAGAGCTTATGACTCAGTTCCACGAGATTTTGGGAGTTATTTATCAGTTATGCTTTTGAACTTATTATGATAGTTTAATGGTTTGAAGTTGAGGTTTTATTTTTATTTTTTTGCTATTTCTCTATGCATGTTAGGCTTACCTAGTCTTAGAGATTAGGTGCCATCACGACATCCTACAGTGGAAAATTGGGGTCGTGACAGTAACTTAACTAATTCTTAGAGGACGTTTGGGCATAAGAATTGTGAAATCCAAAAAAGAGTAAAAACAAAAATCAAGTTGAAAATGGTATTTAAAATTAGAGCTGTGTTTGAACATGAAAACAATTTGGAGATGTTTTTGAATTTCATTGAGTGCTTTGAAATGAGAATGTTAAACAACTTTTTGGAGTTCTTCAAATCTCGAAAAATATTAAAATTCAACTTCAAGTGAAATTTGAAATTTTCATGACCAGAACATTAATTTCGAAAGAAAGTGAAAAAATATTCCGAAAAAGTGATTTTTTTTGCCCAAACGTGCCCTTAATCTACTAACTCTAAATTTCAAAATCCATCTCTACTTTTATATTAAGTTGATAAGGTTGAGACCTGAGCGTATCCAGTTGGACTCAATGCTTTGATCGTGGATGATAAGCTCTCGTACTATGGTTAGGGTAATTTTTGTGGCACCTGTAAGACAATAAAATTAGCATCGAGAAAATAATCAAGACTAAAAAATATTATAACAATCGTAATATTTTATTTTAAATAATATGAGTGTAAAATCTATATGATTCCTCTAATTCTTCTTTCCAACAGTAAATAAATTCAAGGGCCTTTGAGCTTGATCTTTCAAATAATATGAGTGTACAATATATACGAGCTCTCTCTTGCTTCTTGTTATGACTTATGACCCCTTTTCTGAGTTATGAAGACCCCTATTTTTGGTTGTGGAAGAGAAGAGTTGGGATGAGAACAAACTATTTCCGAGCAATCAGATTGAAGCGTGACAAAAGCGGTATTTGATTTGCCAGAACATGTTACTTGCACATGTGACACTATTTTATTGACCTTTTAATTTGACTTGGCATGCCTTGTCATTTTGACACGTGGCATGATACTATCGGCTCTTACATTTGACTTGGCGTGCTATGTCATTTGACACGTGGCACTAAACTGGGTCTCTAGGAAGATGACATCTTAGGCCTAATAAAGTGGACTCATCACTTGTAGCCTAATTAAATGGGCTAGGCCATTCAATATTTATGGGACTTAAATAACTAATTTAATTATATTAGCCTATATTAATATATTTAAAATATAGTCCAAATTATTTTATTTTATTTAAATCCAATAAACTTTATATGCCTACAAATATTCCCTACTTCAAGATTTATCAAGTGTAGACTAATTGAGACTCAAAGATTAGGCTTGAAGTACACGTAGTAGATATATTTGTCCTCTTAAAAGTTATCTCGAATGGAATCTTTACTTTTCTTGAGTTAAGAAAAGAATATCATGTTGCTAATGGCATGTATAATAAATATACATAATGAACAAACCATCAGTTACGTTGGACAAACTCATGAAACCTTTTCATTCTTTGCAATAAAGAGAACTTCCTATCGTCATTTAACATAGAAAACTTTTACGTGGCTATCCATGATCAGAACACTTTTATTTATATCGGACGCCGTCATTCGCATATAATACCCAATATACAAGAAGCGTTTGCAAATCTCCAAATCCCACTTGAACTCAAAGTAGCCGAATTGATGTTGAACAAAGGCTAACCGACCTGCCGCCATTAACTACATCCTTCTAGGAGACATTACATTACTGACTCCCACATCGATAATATTCTCTTGCAAGCTATCTTTGATATATATATATATGCAAGCTCGATTGCAAACTTCTTCGAATTCGTGCTTGACAGGTAAAAATTTTCCCTTCTACTTTTGCGTAATTTTTTTTATCGTCTTTTTATTTTTTAAAGGCCAATGGAGTAAGGGTAAATTCTCCCATGCACGAAGAAGGTGATCTTACGGTGTGAAGGGATGGATGCTCATCTTTGCCCAAAAAAATGAGGGATACTTTAGAGTGTGAAGGGATGGATATTCATCCCCGCTTGAAAATCGGAGGGATAATCTTGGGACACAAAGGTTCATAAGGCATATAGAAAGACAAATCTTCAATAATATATAGAAAGATCAAATCCGTAACGAGACCAACTTAAGGTGCAAAGGGACTTAAATGTTCATCTTAAGACTAGAAATTATAGATCCTTTAAAGGGCAAACACACGAAGAGGCCAACTTAAGGTGAAAAGGGACTTAAACGTTCACCTTAAGATTGGAAAACTATAAAGCCTCAACTTGAAGACTTGGTGGACTTGCAGACTTCAACTTGAAAACCGACAAATTTGAAGATTTGGTGGACTTTGATGCTTCGATTTGAAGAGCGTGGACTTTTCAACTTCAACTTGAGAAATTAGCAGACTTGAAGAATTTAACTAAAAGACTCGGAGGACTTAAATAATTCAACCTAAAGACCGACGGACTTGATGGCTTGAATTTGAAGACGGATGGACTTGAAGAATTGGAGGGCTTGAATACTTCTACTTAAAAATCGACGGACTTAAAGACTTCAACTTGAAGGGAAGTGGACTTAAAAACTTCAATATTAAGATTTTGCTTCCTCCAAAATGACTATAATCATCCCGTCAAAGATACTAACCTGCCATAAACAATTTCCCCCGTTGAACTATCAATATTTAATAACACACCAAGTTTGTAGAAAGAATATATTGAATCCCGATTTTCAAGTACCCATCAAGTGGATTATATTCCATCATACTTCAATTCGAACCACACATGGGGTGACATATATTTTTGAACTCATACGACTAAACTTAGGATGAAAACTCCAAGTTGTCTACATGCCTCTGTGAAGAGGATCAAGTCATACCATAGTTTAGAATGGGTGAGTTTTTTTATGTCCTAACTAGGCCGCCTCTTTTGAGGTTTTCAACCTAGTGGACTTTTTGTTTTTGGTTTGTGCACAGTTTATACTCTTGTGGTCCAGGAGTAATATGTAGTTTATGCTCTTGCGTTTAGAGCATGGAAACTTCCGATTTAAGATGGTATTTTGAGGAGCTTTGCAACTTGAGGATTTTTCTTAAATTTGAAGAGGTTCATGACATGCAGTTTAGGTTCCTGCATCCAAGAGCATAGTAATTTGAAGATTTAGCTTACATTTTGAAATGCTTTTCAACTTGAAGACTTGCTCGATTTTGAAGAGCTTTGCAACTTGAAGTTAGACTCGAATTTGAAGAGCTTTATGACTTGAAGATGTTGCTCAAATTTGACGAGCTTTGCAACTTGAAGTATTTGCTCGACTTTGAAAAGCTTTCGACTCAGATCTTTATGACTTGAAAATTTAGTTCAAATGTGGGGAGCTTCATGACATATAGTATATGCTCATGTGCTAAGAAGCATTATAACTTGCGGTTTAGGCTCGTGCATGGAGGAGCATTATAACTTGCAGTTTAGACTCGTGCGTTGAGGAATATTATAACTTCTAGTTTAGGCTCATACATTGAGGAGCATTATAACTTGAAGTTTAGGCTTGTGTATTGAGGAGTATAGTGACATGCACAGGCTCTTCGATTTTATTTTTGGATTAAAACTTGCTCCCATCCTCACCTTCTTGTTGTTCTTCTTTGTCTAAGGCTCAAAGATAGGTAGCCCATGGTTTCCAGTTATGGCCATACTTAGTTCCCTATCATGAGCACAAGTTTCTAGTTCTTCAAATGTTTTGGGCTTTATGCCTTGTAAGATATAGCGAAGACCCCAATGCATGACTTTAATGCACATTTCGATGCCAGAAGTTTCGCTAAGATGATCTTTGCAGTTGAGGCTTAAGCTCCTTGAGCGGTTGATGAAGTCAATAACTGGCTCATCGTTTCTTGACGAGCGTTTGTAAGTTCGATCATTCTTACGATGTGTCTTGTGCTATAGAAACTATTGAGAAACTCTTGCTCCAACTGCTTCAAACTATCGATGGAACGAGATTCAATATCTAAGTACCAATCGAATGCATTATCTTTGAGAGATCGAACAAACTGTTTGACAAGATAATCGCAATACGTTCTAGCATTGTTGCAAGTTTCAACAAAGTGCACTATATGTTATTTTGGATTTCCCTTACCGTCGAACTGTTGCAACTTAGGAGGTTGATAACCAACTTGCATCTTCAAGTTATCAATTCTTTGTGTATACGGCTTTGCATATGTGAGAGATAATTAGAACGACTCAGGGTTATCTTTGATAGCCTCCATGATTAAGTCCTTTAATTTCTCAATGGGAATTAGACCTTCAGCGGAGACTTGGATCTCCTTGGTTGACGTTGCTCGCTTTTTGGAGGAGTCTCCTTTCTCTTGTGTTCTTTGAAGATTTAAAGGTGTTTGTGTGGATTATCCTTCTACTATGCTATCCAATTATTTTTTTTTAACTTGAAAAGCGTAGCATCTTGATTTTGCACGCACTTTAACTAGCCTTCAACTGCTTTCGTCAAATTTGCAAGTTGTTCTTCTATAATAGAAGCTTCAATAACCATTTCTTGCATGATCGCCGTAGAGGATAAAGAATAATATAGATAATTATGGGATAGAGCTTAAAGGTCGTAATAATGGAGATTAGAGTAGATCCAGCACTCCAATCATCATCATCGACTTAGATCCAGCACTCCAATCATCATCATCGACTTGCATGAAGGATTTCTTGGATGTAGATAAACTAAGTTGGGTAAGAATCTTTTCGATCCTTTCAGCGACGTCGTTCCCTTTTTAGGTCGTGCTTACCTCTTGCTCCTTTTAAGGATGAAGATCCAAAAATAGTGGTTGAAGTGGACGACACTTGCGGTGCTTGTTGTTCTAAAGAGCTTGCTTACTCCTTATAACTGGCCCAAAACTTCTAAACTTAACATTGAGGAAGCATTCTACATCATCATAGAACTTGAAATTAGTAGCCTTAGTGGAAGTCGATATGGAGTTGATTTTCTGTGAAGTCATTTCAATGTTCTTGAACTTTGGTGGTTGAACAGTTGAGATGGGAGATAGAGATTGTCCCACTAGGCATGCTAGAATTTTTAAACAATAAAATTTGCGTCGAGAAAATAATCAATACTAGAAAATATTGTAACAATCATAATATTTTATTTTAAATAATATGACTGTACAATCTCTATAATTTCTCTGATTTTTCTTTCCAATAGTAAATAAATTCAAGGGCCTTTGAACTTGATCTTGAATTTGAGTTCGATTTGGTTTATCCGTCACAAATACATTGATGGTCGCCACGAATAGTAATTATGTTAAGAACAAGTAGTCTTGATCTTGAACACCTTATATTTGATTTCTTTCTTGATTGAACTTAAACTTGATTGCTTGAAGCTATTAGAAACATTTGCGGTGTTTGATCCACGAATTCTCTCTTGCTTCTTTTATGACTTCTGGTCACTTTTCTGAGTTACGAAGACTACTATTTATACTTGTGGATGAGAAGAGTTGTGGTGAGAACAAACGCTTTCTGACCAATCAGATGGAAGCGTGACAAAGCGGTATTTAATTGGCCAGAACATGTCACTTGCACATATGGCATAATTTCATTGGCCTTTTAATTTGACTTGGCATGTCTTCTTATTTTGACACATGGCATGATCCTATCAGCTCTTCCGTTTGACTTGGCATGCCATGTCATTTGATACGTGACACCGAACTGGGCCTCTAGGAAGATGACTTCTTGGGCCTAATGTAACGACCCGACCGGTCGTTTTGAGCTCTAGAGTGTCGTTCGACATTTTGAGGCCTTGAGTAGCTTTACTTCATTTTTTATGACTTGTACATGCAGCCAAAATTGAAGTTCGAGAAGTTCGAAGTTGATTCAGATGGAAAATTCTCAATTCGGAAGCTTTAAGTTGGAAGAGTTAACTAAGGTTTGACTTTGGAGTAAACAACTTCGGAATCAGGATTTGAAGGTTCTAATAGGTTCGTATGATGATTTCATACTTGGGCATATGTTTGGGTTGAGTATCGGATGGCCCAGGAGCATTTATGTGCTTATTGTGGAAAGTTAGCATTTTGAAGGTTTTAGAATTTTCTAAGTTTGATTTGAAGTGAACTTTAGTGTTATCGATGTCTGTTTGGCATTCCGAGCCTTGGAATAGGTTCGTATCATGATTTGTGACTTGTACATGAAGTTTGGCGTCATTCCGGAATGTTTAGATATGATTCGGATGCGTTTGTCGTAGTTGAATGTTTGAAAGTTGAAAGAAGGATTTTGATCGTCAATTCATAATTTTTATGTTATTCGCGGTGTTTCGAGCATTTGAATAAGGTATTGAGACTTATTGGTATGATTGGACGGGGTCCCTGGGGCCTCGTATGTGTTTCGGGATGGTTTCGGACAAATTCCCCTTGTTTTATCACTGCTGGTTTCTGGTGTGTTGGGTGTGCATCGCGATCGCGGAAGGGTGATCGCGATCGCGAAGGGCTAACTGGACGAGTGGCATATTTTTTCATCACGATCGCGTAAAGGGAGTTGCGATCGCGGAGCTGGAGCAGGTTGTTCTTCATGTCGCGTGGGCAGAGTCGCAAACGCGGTGGGTTGTGGAGGCAGACCTATTTGGGGAGTGTTGTGCTACACAATCGCGGTAGGACACACACGATTGCAGAAGAAGAATCTGGTGAGGCTATGTTTCGCCTTCACCTTCGCGATAATGGGCCCGCATTCGCGGAGGCCTGGGCAGGCAGTGCTTTGCAATCGCGAGAAGAACCTCGCGTTCGCGTAGAGTAATTTCATGGGCGAGGTTGGTTGGCTTCATGATCGCAAGGAGTTTTCTGTGATCGCGAAGAAGTGTCGCTGGGCAGGTCAGTTCTTAAAAATTGGGTTATGGATCATTTCATCTCATTTCTCTCTTTTGAGCCGACCTTGGGGGCTATATTTGGGTGTCATATTCATCATCTATCATGAGGTAAGTGATTACCACTTGTTGTAAGTTAAATGCATGGTTTAGATATAGATTTAAACATGAGATTTTGTAAGAATTTTGGGATTTGTGAAGGAAACATAGAATTGGTAATTTTGTTGACCCCGAAATTGGACATGGAATTTGAAATAAATTATATATTTGAGTTCATGGGGTTATGGGTAATGTTTAACTTCAAAACGTTTTGGAATCCGGGCACGTGGGCCCGAGGGTTGACTTTGTTGACTTTCTCAGCGGAGTTGGGAATTATTATAAATTGATTAATTATGGGTGTTGGAGTATATTATTTTTGGTTTGCATGTTGTTTGACTAGTTTCGGATGGATGGACATCGGTTTGAGGTGTTAGAGAGGCGTTGGAGCCGGTTATGGAACTTCAGAGTGAGGTAAGTCTCATGTCTAACCTTGTGAGGAGGAAACTACCCCGTGGGTATCAAATTGTTATCTGCTACTAGTTGTGGGTGTTGCGTACGCACGAGGTGACGAGACTCCGTATGTAGCTAAAGCATATTTATGTCCGGGTAGACGTAGGACTCTATCATGTAATATTTGAATTATTTGAACTCAATTTTCTAGCTTAATTAATTGAATTTATAATTGAAATTGATTTAGGAATATATGTTAGGCCGAGCTTTATCACCTTGTGTTTTTGGCAAGATATTTGATAATGATAAAGGTTATATTCACTTTATGCTCCTGTACTTGTGTTATAAGCACGTGACTCGTAATTCGATAAGTTTCTTTTTTGTTTCTTGTGGATCGAGCCGAACACCTTGGTAGTATATTGAGATGCATCTTTGGTTCGCACTGGTCGACCCTCGGCAGTGTACACACTACTCTGGATTAGGCCATACGACCTTAGCATAATCGTGCATAATACGCTAGGAGTCCGAATATTCGTGAGATGCCCTTTTATTGAAACCTGACATTTATACGGTATTCCTTACTGTTTGAGACTACATTTGATATTTCTGATCTGTTTAGATAACATATGACATTCGAGAGATTTATATCGCCAAAGGAAATGTTGGAGAATTATGCGAGTTACAATTATTACCTCAGTGTTGCTGTGGTATTTCATATCTGTTCATAATTTATAATATTGTTTTATTGAACCACTAGTAGGTGTCGATGCCGACCCCTCGTCACTACTTCTCCTGGGTTAGGATAGATACTTACTGGGTATACGTTGATTTTTGTACTCATGCTACGCTTCTCCACTAAATGTGTAGGATCTGACAGGTTTATTTTGTGGTCATCTTGGCGCGTGGGCTCAACTGCTGAGGAGACTTTATGGTGAGCTGTATTCCAGGCTATGTATCGCAGCCCACGAAGTCTCAATCGTATTATTTAATTTAACCTGTCTAATGTACATTCCAGACAGATGTTGTATTATTATTGTACTCTTTAGTAAATGCTCATGCACTTGAGATACCGGGTTTTGAGGGTGTTCTAGAATTTGCTTATGGATCTGCTTAACATTGACACACTTTTACTTTATATTTTATTTAAAGTATATGTATCTACGATTCTCAACGCATTAATTTCTCTATCTAATAAGATCCATGATTTCAAAAATAATAAAATGAGTAATTAAGTTGGTAGCTCACTGTTGGCTTGCCTTACGGCGACCTTGGGCGCCATCACGACCTATAGTGGGTTTTGGGTCGTGGCAACTTGGTATCAGAGCTCCAGGTTCATTTAGGTCTCGCGAATCATGAGCAAGTCTAGTAGAGTCTTGCGGATCAGTACGAAGATATCTGTACTTATCTTCGATAGGCTACAGGGCTATTAGGAGCACTTCCCTTCTTGATTCCTCGTCGTGCGATTTGATTCCATTGAAGCTTATGCCTTTATTTCCTTCCTACTGATTACTATACGATGTTGAGCGCTTGTTATCAATTGGGCATCGAAGAGTTGTAGTGGTACTGCAGATTATGGTGCAAGATGTTTCTTCCTGTGTATTTGAGTGGGCTATTATCGTCACCTTGTGGGAGGGCGCTCTGTCGTTTCTACCCAGTGCTAGTGTTACCTACGGCTTCGAGGCTATGCATAGTGTATTATGAGGTTCATGCGTTGTTATCGCGCAATGTTGGTGTAAATGGTTGGGTACTTATGTATGTGTCGCGACAGTGAATGACTCGAAAAGAGGATTTCTTGGTTCATAGTTTAGAGGTTCGGCATTTAATTCCAGCAGAGGAAAGGAAATGGGACTATGGATGATTAGGCCTTGGTTGATGGAGTAGCGAAGCTTGATATTTTCGAACTTGGTGGCATTCTCATTTGTGATGTGGTGTCATCGTCCTTGTTGGAATGCATTAAGGCTCATCGGTGTTGTGGTCTCCTTTGATTTGTCTTCGGGGTAAGATATTGTGGAATGGTGCCTAAGCAGCGGTTATCAGAGATGACAATGTATGGCGGCTTCAGGGTCAAATCAATACTTCTTAGATTGATGGCTCGAGAGAGATGATCTTTATGGAGGCTCAGGGTTGGTGGCAATTTATCCGTTTGGGCGCTACAAAGATGGATTATGATTTGAGGCAGCATTCTGGTAGCGAAGGAGGAGGAAGGACATGGTGGGAGGTGTCTCGCGGTAGTTGAACAGGTCAAGTATGAACAGCAGTGGTCGAGTAGTTGCTTAAGGAGATGGTTTAACCGAAGTGGGAGTGGAAGAGTACCGTATGGATTCTATGTTAGGGTAGCCCCATGCTTTGAGCAAGTTTAGCGCAATTTGAAGATCATGGTGGACAATAACTAAGTCTATGAATTTTATTTGGGATGGTGGCTACTGTACTGAGGGAGTTTGAATATGACGAAAAGGAGTTTGCTTGGAATTAAGAGGGGTGTGGAAGCTTGATTATGTTTTTGGGATGCAACATGACTTTGAGTTTCGGGACGTATAGTTGGACCTTCAGTTGATGCTAATGGAGAATGAACGGACTCTTACAACTAGTGGGCGAGCATGGGCTTAGGAGGGTTTACTGATTTCGTGGTAGTTGTAACCAGGGCAACATCGTTGGTAGGTATCGATATGGGATTCCACAGGTGGGCTATCTCCTGTGAGCAGGATAGCGGTTGCGTGTTTTTTGATGAAGTTCCTACGAAGAGTTCTACGTTCTACTCAGCGGGAGGCGTACTGTGATGTGAGCTTGGATCCCTTGAAGAAGATGGTACGACTATTAGGGGGTCGAATGTGCAACGGTGACTGATAATTTAGATTGAGAATGAGGAGTTATTGTGGGTTTTAGATTTATGTTATTTTAGCTTAAAGCTAACGGGGGAGCCCACTGCCTACGATTGGGTCACGTGGCTGTGTGCCTTAGCAGTATCGGGTTATCGGTATGTTGGTGGATTGGTTATGACTAAGGAAAGAAAGCATCAGGGGTAATTCGGGATAAAAGAGTCGAGGAATGTGTGCTACATTTCGCCTTATCGATTCATGTACAGGTTTTGGGACGACTCCGAGTTTATGCTTCTTGTGGATGTGATGTACAAGGAAAAGAATTCATTCGGTTACTTCTTTGGGAGTGTTCATGTACTAACAGAGCGTTAGAGTTTGGTTATATTTGGAACCAGGTCAGAGTGGGTGACTCTCAATAATGGTTCTAGTGGGTTCAAGAATTAAAGTGTTGTGTCTAAGGATTTTGGGTCCGTTGTGTGGTTAAGGATTGAGTTTTTGCAGTGGATTATGAAGGGACTTGGAGTGTTTCTATGTTAGCACCGGGTGTCTGCGATGCGATGTTAGAGAGATGGAAGGAAACAACTTCGGATTCATAGAAGATCTTTTAGAACGGGTGTACCAGTTGGAGATATTATTGAGTGCATGAGGAGGGTATGAGATGGCTGATGGGTGTTGACGTGATGTGGTCTCGTGATTTGGGGTCACTCGGGATGAGTGTTGTTTGAGGTCCGTTATGTGTTTTAATAGAACTATTATTTCAAAGGTAAGTCAAGAGTAAATTGGAAGAAGTCGAGTTACTTCGTAATGGTTTGAATCATCATAGTTGTGGAAATGATCAGTCCCTTCTGTGTGTTAAGCTATACAGGTGATTCGTGGTTGTACATGCGGGCTTGACAACCACCGTAATTTGATTGATTGGAGGTATTTGATTCTAATGGCCTTGTTATGTGTAAGTGAATCCAGGAAGAGTTATGGCGATTTGGACCATGACTTGAGGTTTGTATTTTTTCCGGTTATGGGAATTCGATTATGTGCTGCAATTATTCTTCTGAAATAAGTGGAGTGAAAAGGGTTCTATCCGATTAAGTGTTTATTCTACTGGTGGTTCAGGGGTTATGATGAAACTCTTTACTCCCGCTAACGGCATGATAGGTGCAGTGATCAGTTTGGAAATTGGAAGTTAAGGATCAAGGTTGCGGTTCAGTGTTGATAAGAATGTCACGAGCTCGGAGGAGCAGGGGAAGATTTCAGATGTTCAGAGTATGCCGGCGCCATCTTAGTGTCTCCTGAGAACGCTGTCCTGTGTAAGAGGCATTGTGTATTGATTTGCAAATTCTTGATTTGTATTACAGAATTAATATGGCTGGTGGTATGGATGTGCAGACTTTGCTACCTGGTGTGGGAGGTTGTGGGAGTATATCCCATAGGAAGATCATATAAGTATGACGTGTTAGTCACTTGATTGTTATAGATTGAAACTAAGCATGGAGATTCTGGTACTGTCACTAATGTGAGAGTATATGCATGAAAGACTCTCTATTCCTTTGATTGTGGACTGTGGGAGTTTGCTCCGGATTGGACGACTGCTCGTGTGTGTCATGAATAGGGTCATTGTGGATCCTTGAAAAGTTGTTGGCCTAGTATGGGATGATTGGAATCGGCTTGAGGTTCGTTGGTATGTCTAATGTGAATGTGTGCTCTACATTAGGTCAGATATGTTCATTCAGCATAGCATTGCTTATGGAGGAGTCTTTGGGCGTTGGATGTTATTCTTGTCGTCAGCTATTCTATGTAGTATTCTATTATGCCATGTGGGTTGTGAGATGACTTGATTATTCGCACATGTGTTGTGACCCCGCGTATCTGGTGGTATTATATGAGCAAGATGGCTCTAGAGATGAAGGTCGTTTATTACACCTTAGTCGTGCTTGAGTTTTGTAGCGCTTGGCGCTATCCGTCTCCCCAGAGTGGTATTTATGCACTTGGCGTGCTTGTGGTCAACATTCAGGTATTTCATAGGTATGAGCATTATGGTTAGATGGGTATCTCCTTATTGATTATTATGTGTGGAAAGGGTGGTACGCCGCCACGGGTATGATATTTGGATCGGATTGCATGCCACAACGATGTCATGTTTGGATCGGGTTGCACGCCGCAACGGTATCATGTGTGGATCGAGTTGCATGCCGCAACAGTGAGAGGTTGAGTACGGTTCCTTATATTTATTTTTATTTTGTGTCTCATTTCTCATCTCTAAGATAGGTTCATAGCATATGTTTGGCCATTTTATTCGTTATGTAGGCAGGGTAGTTCCTTGCCAGAGTTCGTTCTTCCTTATGGTTCATATTCGAGTTGTAGCTTGTTGGCGCATTGATGACGCCATATGAGATTTTATACGGTGTTTGAGGTGGCTTATTGCCCGAGCAACTTGTACTGGGTGAGATGAGGTTATTTGACCTGAGATCAGTGCGATCGAATTTATGTAATGTATATTAAAGATAAAATATCGTTGTTCAGTTTAGAAAGAGGTAATGGTTCTTGTCAAGTAGAGATACTCCATGATTTATGGATTTGACAGGTGGTTATGAGCTTTTACGGGTCGCTTTCGTCGTTGCAGTATCGCGAGAGTTGGATCAGGGCTTATGCGCGTTATGAATTATACCACGGGCATCGGGTTAGTGAATTTGCAGCTTCTACGGTTGGAGGATTTTATTTTGGGCATACGAATTATGCTGTGTATTGTGTGGTTTCAGCATGGGTGCATGATCATATTTGGTGCAGCGGGTTGAGATTGATACTGTGTTGGAATGTTAGAATCAGGTCTCGTAGAGAATTTCAAATGTTGGAATTTGGTTCTAAGGCTTATGTGCTAAGGTAAAAGGAAGGACCTTTAGTCTGGCTCGAGCCAATGTGCTCACATGGATTGTGGTGGCACGGGTAAGTTCACGAGGTATTAAATAATGATTTTGGGCAACTCCGGAGTAGTTCTTGGCACGTTCGCGGACGAACGTATGTTTAAGTGGGGGAGAATGTACCCGATCGATCGTTTTGAGCTCTAGCGCATCGTTCAGCAGTTTGAGGCCTAGAGTAGTTTTACTTCATATTTTATGACTTGTACGTGTGGTCGGAATTGAAGTTCGGGAAGTTCAGAGTTGATTCGGAAGGAAAATTCTCAATTCGGAAGCTTTAAGTTTGAAGAGTTTACCAAGGTTTGACTTTTGAGTAAACGACCTTGGAATCAGGCTTTGAAGGTTCTAATAGGTTTGTATGATGATTTCGGACTTGGGCGTATGTTCGGGTTGAGTATCAGGTGGCCCGGGAGCATTTCGGCGCATATTGGGGAAAGTTGGCATTTTGAAGGTTTTAGAATTTCATAAGTTTGAATTGAAGTGGACTTTGATGATATCAATGTCTGTTTGGGGTTTCGAACCTTGGAATATGTTCGTATCATGATTTGTGACTTGTACATGAAGTTTGGTGTCATTCCGGTATATTTAGATATGATTCGGATGCGTTCGTCGAAATTTAATGTTTGAAAGTTGAAAGAAGGATTTTGATCATCGATTCGTGATTTTGATGTTATTCACGGCTTTTCGAGCCTTTGAATAAGTTTGGATAAGGTATTGGGACTTGTTGGTATGATTGGACGGGATCACGGGGGGCTCGGGTGTGTTTCGGGATGGTTTCGGACAAATTCCCCTTGTTTTCTCACTGCTGGTTTCTGGTGTGTTGGGTGTGAATCACGATCACGGAAGGGTGGTCGCGATCGTGAAGGCTAACTAGAAGGGTGGCATTTTTATTTATCGCGATCGCGTAAAGGGAGTCGCGATCGCGAAGCTGGAGCAGGTTGTTCTTCGTGTTCACGTGGGCAGAGTCGCGAATGCGGCGGGTTGTGAAGGCAGGCCTATTTGGGGAGTGTTATGCTACGCGATCGCGGAAGGATACACACTATTGCGGACGAGGAATCTGCTGAGGCTATGTTTGGCCTTCGCGTTCGCGATAATGGGCTAGCGTTTGCGGAGGCCTAAGCAGGCTGTGCTTCGCGATCGCGAGAAGAACCTCGCGTTCGCGTAGAGTAATTTCATAGGCGAGGCTGGTTGGCCTTCACGATCGCGAAGAAGGGTCGCTGGGCAGATTACTTCTTAAAACTCGGGTTAAGGATCATTTCATCTCATTTCTCTCTTTGGAGCCGACCTTGGGGCGATTGTTGAGTGCCATATTCATCATCTATCATGAGATAAGTGATTCCCACTTGTTGTAAGTTAAATTCATGGTTTATATATGGATTTAAACATGAGATTTTGTAAAAGTTTTGGGATTTTTGAAGGAAACCTAGAATTCGTAATTTTGGATTTTGACCACGAAATTGGGGATAAAATTTGGAATAAATTATATATTTGAGTTCATGAGGTTGTGGGTAATTTTTAACTTCATAAAGTTTTGGAATTCGGGCACGTGGGCCCGAGGGTTGACTTTGTAGACTTTTTGAGCGGTGTTGGGAATTGTTATAAATTGATTAATTATGGGTGTTGGAGTATATTTTTATTGGTTTGCATGTTGTTTGACTAGTTTCGAATGGATGGGCATTGTTTGAGGTGTTAGAGAGGTGTTGGGGTCGGTTATGGAACTTCAGAGCGAGGTAAGTGTAACGACCCGATCCGTCGTTTTGAGAGTTGTAGCCCCGTTCCCTCATTTACTGCTCATTTTATGCTTATTTGCTGCTATGTGACTTTACGGGGTAGTTGGTTCGGGTCTGGAGAGGTTTCGGAATGAGTTGAGACACTTAGTCGCAAGTTTGGAAGCTAAAGTTGAAATGGTTGACCGGATGTTGACTTGTATGTAAACGAATCCGGAATGGAGTTTTGAATGTTCCATTAGCTCCGTTGGGTGATTTTGGACTTAGGAGTGTGTCCAGATAGAGGTTTGGTGGTCCGTAGTCGAACTAGGCTTGTAATGGCGAAAGTTAGAAATTTAGAAGTTTGACCGAGAGTGGATTTTGTGGTTACCAGGCTCAGATTGGGGTTCCAAAAGTTTGAGTAGGTCCGCGGTGTCATATGTGACTTGTGTACAAAATTTGAGGTCAATCGGACGTGATTTGATAGGTTTCAGCATCGAATATAGAAGTTAGAAGTTCAAAATTTCTTAGGCTTGAATCGATGCGCGATTCGTGGTTTTAGCGTTGTTTGATGTGATTATAAGGCTCGACTAAGTTCGTATCATATTTTAGGACTTGTTGGTATATTTGGTTGAAGTCCTGGGGGGCCTCGGGTGGAGTTCGAATGGTTAACGGATCAAGTTTGGAAGATGAGAGGCAGCTGAAGCTCACCAGTACTGGTGCAATCGCACCTATGGAGTTGTTATCGCAGGTGCGAACAGGGGAAACACAGATGCGGCCTGGAGTTGAGCATGTAGTGTCCGCAGGTACGAGTGAATAGCCGCACCTACATGGCCGCAGATGCGGTGAGTGGAGCGCAGAAGCGGGATTTGATTAGATTACTATGGAGTGCAGATACAGAAGGATTTCCGTAGGTGCGGACTCGCACCTGTGCGTGTGTGGTCGCAGAAGCTAAGGCAATGGATCCTTGGCCAAACCGCAGAAGCGGAGAATTTCTCGCACCTGCGAGACCGCAGGTGCGACAAATGAGTTGCAGGTGCGAAAGTGCTGGACAGAATATTAAGTTCATGGGTTTCGTGATTTCCTTCATTTTAGACATTTCAAGCCCGAGATTAGGCGATTTTTGTGAGGGATTCTTGACGTAAGTCACTTGTAGTTAAATTTACTCAATAATTATGTTTCCTCATTGATTTTTCCACCTAGATTGTGTGGTTTTGAGGTGTAATTTTGGAGTTTGAGGCTAGGGATTTGGAGAGTTTAAATTGGGGATTTGGGTGTCGATTTGGTGTTGGATCTTTGTAAATTTGGTATGGCCGGACTCGTGGTTGAATGGGCTTCCGGATTTTATAACTTTTATCAGATTTCGAGATGTGGGCTTGGGGGCCGACATTTGCATTGACTTTTTGACTTTTGATTAAGAACTTAGTGTTTTCTTATGGAATTGATCCCTTTGGCTCGTGTTGATTGTATCGAATTGTTTATGGCTAGATTTGAGGCATTAAGAGGCCGTTTCGCAAGGCAAAGGCTTGTTGGAGTAGAGTTTTGTACAATTTGAGGTAAGTAACACTTCTAAGCTTGGTTCTGAGGGTATGAAACCCCGAATTGCATGCTAGGTGATTTATATTGAGGTGACGCGCATGCTAGGTGACAGACGTGTGGGCGTGCACCGTAGAAATTATGATTTAGTCGATTCCCTGAAACTACGTAGCTATTTTATCTGAACAATTTGTTGTACTCTATGTGTTAGAGCACTTGAGCGGTGATTCATGCTAGAAATCATGTTTAGGTTATATGCTGGTACTATTGGGACCCACAATAATCGTTCTTTGCTGTTGAGTTATCTGTTTAATTGAAGTTGTGTACTCAGTCAGATTCATCATTACATGTCATATCTTAGTCTCGTTATCGTATATTATCACATCTCATATCATTGATTAGGGCTGCCTAGCATTAGTGTTGTGAGCCCGAGTGACTGGAGAGATTGGTGACTGAGTTGGGGCCTGAGTGCCGTGCTGTGAGTGATATCTATATATATGTGGATCGGGTTGCATGCTGTAACAAGCCTTATGGCTCTATATATATATGTGGATCGGGTTGCATGCTGCATTAAGCCTTATGGCTATATATATATGTGTGGATCGGGTTGTACGCCGCAACAAGCCTTATAGCTATACATATGTGAATTGGGTTGCACGCCATAACAAGCCTTGTGGCTATATATATATGCGGATCGGATTGCACTCCGCAACGGGCCTTATGGCTATATGTGGATCGGGATGCATGCCGCAACATGTGTTGTACGATGCTGAGTGACTGAGCATGACGAGCGAGAATTGAGACGGGCATATTGAGTGCTATCAGAGTGTGAGTACTTGGGATTTCACTGTGTTGCATCACATACGGTTTACACATTGGCATGTAGCTATAGAGACGTCATACTCTTCTTATCAGTTACATTTGGCATATTTTTATCTGTGCTAGACTTAACCGTTGAACCTAGAAGCATGCCTATTTTTCTGTATTGTTAAACTCTCTATCTTTACTGTATTGTTTGAGCTCATCACTGCTTTCAGACTACATGTTAGACTTGTTACTTATTGAGTGGTTGTACTGATACTACACCCTGCACTTCATGTGTAGATCCAAGTGTTTTCGGGCACGGTAGTTGCTGATTCTTGACAGTTCATCAATTCGGAGATCATCGAGGTAACTTCCTTAGCGTCCACAGTCCTTGACTCTCCTCCTTTATCTTTTAGTCTTGTTTATGCTGTTCTACTTTTCTTGACAGTGATCCATTGATTAGACCATGTTGTTATGTATATCTCATGTACTCCGTGACACCCCGGATCTTTTGGGAGAATTTTGTACCGAGTTATGATGTTTATCTCCAGTTTTTATGAGATTCTCACTCATTTAAATTTATTTCATTATATTTGGAATTTACAAATATGGTATGTGTGAGATGTCGGCTTGCCTAGTACCATGATAGGCGCCATCACGACATGTTAAGTTTTGGTTCGTGATAAGTTGGTATCAGAGCCTAGGTTACATAGGTCTCACGAGTCATGTGCAGGTTTAGTAGAGCCTTGCGGATCGGTATGTAGACGTCTGTACTTATCTTCGAGAGGCTGCCGAACCCTTAGGAAACTTATCATTCTTGTATTCTTGTCGTGCAGATTTGTTGATTCATGGAACTGAATTTCTGTTATTCTATTCTCTCACAGATGGTGAGGACACGTGCTACCGGACCGGATGGACAACCACCAGTACCACCAGCTAGGGTCGCGAGAGGTCACCGTATGGGCCGTAGTAGGGGCAGATGTGCAGCTCGTACAACAGCTAGAGCAACACCTACAGATCCACCAGTTGCTCCAGCTCAGGAGCAGGTTCCAGGTGTGGTTGAGCTGGTGGGACCAACTCAGGCACCAGTTGTGCCTATTGTGATTCTAGGCCTTCAGGTGGCTCTATCCCAGATATTCACTGTTTGCACTGGGCGGTCTCAGCTCCGGCCACATCAGCCACTTCCTAGGCTGGGGGAGGTACTCAGACTCTCACCACCTGTACTCCAGAGCAGGTGATGCATGTACTTCAGACACCGGGGGTACTACTAGCCCAGCCAGTTGCAGTTGCTTAGGCCCATGTGGGCCCCATTATGACTGATGATGAGAAGAGAAGACTAGAGAGATTTGGAAGGCTCTAGACTCCATCATTCAGTGGGGATGAGTTTGAGGATGCCTAGGACTTCTTGGATAGGTGCCAGCAGATACTTCGCATGACAGGTATTCTGGAGACCAGTGAGGTCTCATTCATTACTTTTCAGTTTACTGGGGCTGCCTTCAAATGGTGAGAGGTTATGAGAGGCGCAGGCTGGTCGGTGCAACACCACTTACATGTCAGGAGTTCTCTGTTCTTTTCTTGGAGAAGTTCGTGCCATAGTCTCGTAGGGAGGAGCTGCGTTGATAGTTTGAGCAGCTACGTTTGGATGGCATGTCTATGACCCGGTATGAGATGAGATTTTTAGAGTTGGCTCGTCACGCAGTTTGGTTGGTTCCCACCGAGAAGGAGAGGATTAGGAGGTTCATTAATAGTCTCACCTATCCGTTGTATTTTCTTATTACTCGGGAGAGGGTATCCGGTGCTACGTTCGATGAGGTGGTTGATATTGCCCGACAAATAGAGATGGTCTGTAGTCAGGAGCGTGAGGAGAGGGAGGCCTAGAGGCCTCGTGGTTCGGGTGGTTTCTGTGGTGTTCCTTCTGGGGGCAGTCCCACCACAACAGGGGTCTTCCTTATAGGCCGCTCAGATGACTCGTCTAGTTCATCGTGGTGCATCATCTAGCCATGGTTGATACAATGGGCGTCTGGGTCAGTCATATCTCAGTGCTCTCCCAGCTTAGAGTTTGTCCCGTGCTCCTTCAGTTCAGGGTTCATCTGCACCGGGTTTCTCTAGCGGGTATTCTGGTTCTCAGGGCCCGATCCAGTCCCCAACACCATTGTTGGATCGGGGTTGCTATGAGTGTGGGGAGCTTGGTCATATCAGGAGGCAGTGTCCCCGCCTCTTGGGAGGCCAAGTTCAGTAGAGGGGCCAGACCTTGACTTCAGCACCAGTTACATTACCACCCGCCCAGCCAGCTCGTGGTGGGGCTCAAGAAGCTAGGGGTCGCCATAGAGGGGGAGACCGATCAGGTGGTGGTCAGGCCCGATTCTATGCTATTCCTGCCAGGCCAGATGCCGTTGCTTCAGAAACAGTGATCACGGGTATTATCTCAGTATGCCACGGGGTTGCTTCAGTATTGTTTGATCCTGGATCCACTTATTTGTATGTATCATTATATTTTGCTCATTATCTGGATATGCCCCGTGAGTTCTTAGTTTCATCTCTTCATGTATCTACACCAGTGGGCGATACTATTATAGGGGGATTAGAGACTAGAGTTGATCTTATTGCTTAGTATGGTTGATTTTGACATGATCTTGGGTATGGATTGGTTGTCTCCATGTCATGCTATTCTGGATTGTCACGCTAAGACAGTGACATTGGCGATGCCGAGATTCCCAAGGATCGAGTGGAGAGGTTCTCTAGATTATGTTCCAGCAGGGTGATTTCTTATTTGAAGGCCCAACGGGATGGTTGGGAAGGGATGTCTGTCATATTTGTCCTTTGTGAGGGATGTTGGTGCTGGTACTCCTACTATTAATTATGTTTCGGTGGTGAGAGACTTTCGGGATATGTTTCTTGCAGATCTGTCGGGCATGCCGCCTGACAGGGATATTGACTTTGGTATTGACATGGTGTCGGGCACTCAGTCCATTTCTCTTTCTCCGTATCGTATGGCACTAGCTGAGTTGAAGGAATTGAAAGAGCAGCTTCAACAACTTCTTGATAAGGGATTTATTAGGCCTAGTGTGTCGCCTTAGGGTGCACCAGTTCTGTTTGTGAAGAAGAAGGATGGTACTATGCAGATGTGCATCGACTATAGGCAGTTTAACAAAGTTACAATTAAGAACAAGTATCCTTTGATGCGCATTGATGATCTATTTGACCAGCTTCAGGGAGCGAGGGTGTTCTCTAAGATTGATTTGAGGTCTGGGTATCACCAGTTGAATATTCGGGACTCAGATATTCTAAAGACAGCATTCAGGACCCGTTATGGTCATTATGAATTCCTTGTAATGTCTTTTGGGCTGACCAACGCCCCAGTAGCAATCGTGCATCTGATGAACATTGTATTTCAGCCATACCTTGACTCGTTTGTCATAGTATTCATTGATGATATCTTGATGTACTCTCATAGTCAGGAGGAGCATGCACATCATTTGAGGGTTGTACTACAGCAATTGAGGGAGGAGAAGCTTTATGCCAAGTTCTCAAAGTATGAATTTTGGCTTAGTTCGGTGGCATTCTTGGGGTACGTGGTGTCTAGTAAGGAGATTAAGGTGGATCCAAAGAAGATAGAAGCGGTTCAAAGGTGGCCTAGACCGTCCTCAGCCACAGAAATTTGGATCTTTCTCAGCTTGGCCGGTTATTGTCGTCGCTTCGTAGAGTGTTTCTCATATATTGCATCGCCTTTGACCAAATTGACCCAGAAGGGTGCTCCTTTTAGGTGGTTGGATCAGTGTGAGGAGAGCTTCCAGAAGCTCAAGACTGCCTACCACAACTCTAGTTCTAGTTTTGCCTTCAACTTCAGGCTCTTATACAATGTATTGTGATGCTTCTCAGATTGGTATTGGGTGTGTCTTGATGCATGGGTAGAGTAATTGCTTATGCTTCACGTCAGTTGAAGCCCCATGAGAAGAACTACCTTGTTCACGATTTGGAATTGGCTGCCATCATTCATTAATTGAAGATTTGGAGGCACTGTCTCTATGGTGTATCTTGTGAGGTATTTATAGATCATCAGAGTCTTCAGCACTTGTTCTAACAAAAGGATCTAAATTTGAGACAGCGAAGATGGTTGGAGATGCTAAAGGACTATGATATTACCATTCTGTATTATCCCGGGAAGGCCAATGTAGTGGCCGATGCCTTGAGTAGAAAGGCAGTGAGTATGGGTAGCATTGAATTCATTCCTATTGGTGAGAGACCGCTTGCAGTTGATGTTCAGGCCTTGGCCAACCAGTTCGTGAGATTAGATGTTTCGGAGCCCAGTCGGGTTCTAGCTTGTGTGCTTTCTCGGTCTTCCTTATTTGATCGCATCAGAGAGCGGTAGTATGATGATCCCCATTTGCTTGTCCTTAAGGACACGATTCAGCACGGTGATGCGAGGGATGTTACTATTGGGGATTATGGGGCGTTGAGGATGCATGGTCAGATTTGTGTGCCTAATGTAGATGGGCTACATGAGTTGATTCTTGAGGAGGCCCATAGTTCGCGGTATTCCATTCATCTAGGTGCCACGAAGATATACTAGGACTTGAGGCAACATTATTGGTGGAGGAGAATGAAGACGGATATAGTGGGGTTTGTAGCTCAGTGCCTAAACTGTCAGCAGGTGAAGTATGAGCATCAGAGACCGGGTGGATTGCTCCAAAGGCTTGAGATTCCAGAGTGGAAATGGGAGCGTATCACCATGGAATTTGTAGTTGGGCTCCCACGGACTTCGAGGAAGTTTGTTACTATTTGGGTGATTGTGGATCGATTGACCAAGTCCGCGCACTTCATTCCAGTTGGGACTACTTATTCTTCGGAGCGGTTTGTTGAGATTTACATCCGCGAGATTGTTTGCCTTCACGGTATGGCAGTGTCCATTATTTTAGAACCGGCATGCAGTTTACATTGTAGTTTTGGAGAGCCACGTAGCGAGAGTTGGGAATCCGGGTTGAGTTGAGCACAACATTTCACCCTCAAACGGACAGACAGTCCGAGCGCACTATTCAGATATTGGAGAATATGTTACACACTTGTGTCATAGATTTCAGGGGTTCTTGGGATCAGTTTTGTCACACCCCAAAACTGTGGAGCACGACCGAGCAAGCCTGTTAGATTCCTTCTACCCAAACTCATCCATGAATAAGGAGAATATATGTTTTCCCTAATTAAACAATAAAGTGGTCGTGTTTGCAATTACCAATTTCTTACCATAAGTTTCACCATTTTTAAGGTCTCAAATGGACAAGTAATACAACCACTACATAGCATAGTTTGCCTTTTCCAGTACCAATACACAACCCACACTATGTCTACGGAGCCTCTATAGATAAAGAAGGGTACAATGATAATGCCGGCAACAAGGCCCCGGCTATACCTCAACCATAATACATAAAGAACAAAAGATACATGAC
>AWOL01S0043081.1:78158-92285 GCA_000715115.1 Nicotiana otophora
GACCTTTGTGAAAATTATGTATTCTTAGAGGCTTGTAGACAGATGACATGTACGTAAAAGATTGTATGGCCTTGTCGGCTTATGTTCAGTGTACGAGTGCTTATTTTGGTCTTATAGGCCCGTATGTCTTATGTATAAGTTGGTATTACATGTCATATTCTACTTATCTCACGCCAGCCGTCCAGCTTAGTTATCTATGATAGTATGACATGTAAAGATACATTATGTTGATACTCGGTTGAGTAAGATACCGGGTGCCCGTCGCGGCTCATTGGTTTGGGTCGTGACACTATGTGACTTGTCGGGGTAGTTGGTTTGGGTCCGGAGAGATTTTGGAATGAGTTGAGACGCTTAGTCTCAAGGTTGGAAGCTTAAGTTGAAATGGTTGACCGGATGTTGACTTGTGTGATGGTTCTGTTAGCTCCGTTGGGTGATTTTGGACTTAGGAGTGTTTTCTGGATAGAGATTTGATGGTCCGTAGTCGAATTAGGCTTAAAATGGTAAAAGTTGAAAATTTAGAAGTTTGACCGAGAGTTGACTTTATGGTTACCGGGTTCGGATTGGGGTTCCGGAAGTTCATGTGGGTCTGTGGTATCATTTGTGACTTGTGTACACAATTTGAGGTCAATCAGACGTGATTTGATAGGTTTCAGCATCGAATGTAGAAGTTAGAAGTTCAAAAGTTCTTTAGGCTTGAATCGATGCGCGATTTGTGGTTTTATCATTATTTGATGTGATTTGAAGGCTCGACTAAGTTCGTATCTATTTTAGGACTTGTTGGTATATTTAGTTGAAGGGGGGGGAGGGGGAGGGGGAGTGTGGAGTTAGGATGGTTAACGGAACAAGTTTGGAAGATGAGAGGCAGCTGAAGCTCACAAGTTCTGGTGCAATCGCACCTGCAGAGTTGTGATCGCAGGTGCGAATGGGGGAAATGCAGATGCGGCCTGGAGTTGAGCGTGCAGTGTTTGCAGGTGCGAGGGAATTGCCGCACCTGCGTGGCCGCAGATGTGACGAGTGGAGCACAGAAGCGGGATTTGATTAGATTACTGTGGAACGCGGATGCAGAAGGATTTCCGCATGTGCGGACTCGCACCTGCGCATGTGTGGTCGCAGAAGTGGAGGTAGTGGATCCTTGGCCAAACCATAGAAGCAGAGGATTTCTAGCACCTGCGAGACCGCAGGTGTGACTAAATGAATCGCATGTGCGAAAGTGCTGGGCAACATATTAAGTTCGAGGGTTTCGTGATTTCCTTCATTTTGGACATTTCAAGCTCGGGATTAGGAAGTGTTTGAGAGGGATTTCGAAGGGATTCTTGAGGTAAGTCACTTGTGGTTAAATTTACTCAATAATTATGTTTCCCCATTGATTTGTCCAACTAGATTGTGTGGTTTTGAGGTGTAATTTTGGAGTTTGAGGCTAGGGATTTGGAGAGTTTAAATTGGGGATTTGGGTGTCGATTTGGTGTTGGATTTTAGTAAATTTGGTATGATTGGACTCGTGGTTGAATGAGCTTCCGAATTTTGTGACTTTTATTAGATTTCGAGATGTGGGCCTGGGGAACGACTTTTGAGTTGACGTTTTGAATTTTAATTAAGAACTTAGTATTTTCTTATGGAATTGATTCCTTGGCTCGTGTTGATTGTATTGAATTGTCTATGGCTAGCTTTGAGGCATTCAAAGGCCATTTCGCGAGGCAAGGGTTTGTTGGAGTAGAGTTTTGCATAGTTTGACGTAAGTAACACTTCTAAGCTTGGTTCTGAGGGTATAAAACCCCGAATATCGTCCTATGTGATTTATGTTGAGGTGACGCGCATGCTTGGTGACAGGTATGTGGGCGTGCACCATATAAATAGTGATTTTGTTGATTCCTTGGAACTACGTAGCTATTTTATCTGAACAATTTGTTATACTCTATGTGTTAGAGCACTTGAGCGGTGATTCATGCTAGAAATCATGTTTAGGCTATATGCTGGTACTATTAGGACCCAGAGTGGTCGTTCTTTGCTGTTGAGTTATCTATTTAATTGCAGTTGTGTACTCAGTCATATTGATCATTACGTGTCATATCTCAGTCTCTATTATCGTATATTGTCACATCTCGTATCATTAATTAGGGTTGCCTAGCATGAGTGTTGTGAGCCCGAGATACTGGAGATATTGGTGACTGAGTTCGGGCCTGAGTGTCGTGCTGTGAGTGATATCTATATATATATATATATGGATTGGGTTGCATGTAGCAACAATCCTTATGGCTATATATATATATATATATATATATATATATATATGTATGTATGTGTGTGTGGATCGGGTTGCACGCCGCAACAAGCCTTATGGCTATATATATATATATATGTGTGGATCGGGTTGCACGCCGCAACAAGCCTTATGGATATATATATGTGGATCGGGTTGCACGCCGCAACAAGCCTTGTGGCTATATATATATATATATGTGGATCGGGTTGCACGCCGCAACTGGCCTTATGGCTATATGTGGATCGGGTTGCACGCCGCAACATATATCGTACAATGCTGAGTGACTGAGCGTGACGAGCGAGAATTGAGATGGGTAGATTGAGTGCTCTGAAAGTGTGAGTACTTGGGATTTCAGTGTGTCGCATCACATACGGTTTTCACATTGGTATATAGCTATAAAGACGTCATACTCTTCTTATCAGTCACACATGGCATATTTTTATCTGTGTTAGACTTAACGGTTGAACCTAGAAGCATGCCTATCTTTTTGTATTGTTAAAGTATGTATCTTTACTGTATTGTTTGAGCTCGTCACTGCTTTCAGACCACATGTTAGACTTGTTACTTATTGAGTTGGTTGTACTCACGTTACACCCTGCACTTCATGTGCAGATCCAGGTGTTTCTGTAAGGCCCCGTAAAATTTTGCCTAGAAATTTAAGGTTTTAGGTTGAAGAATGCATTGAGGAGTTGATGGAAATTTTTGGCAGAAATGCATATCTCAGAACCTATCATATGTGTACATGTCAATCAAAATGGTCACTTGTTTGCATAAAGTCTCTCTAAAATTTGAGATCCTTACACCTCCGTCATAGGAAGATCTTGTGTCACCCATCTTAGTATAACTTTTGTGTCCACTTAGGACATTCCGTAGTAAGTAGCTCACTTTGTTCCTAGTATTGTAGTTTCCCATAACGTGGCCTTGTATTGCCGTTTGGGAGTTAATATAGAAGAAACATGTCCAGCTCCTAACAAATGTTCATTTTCTCTTTATACCTCTAAACTTGTATTAACTATGTTCCTTAGTTAGTGAATTCATTGTGCTAGTTTTCTTAAATTTGTTGTATAACCATGAGATATCTCATCCTTCCATATGTGGCTGCAATACTTCCTTTTTCATAAAGAGTCCTTAATAGGCTCTCCGTCAAGACCAAATACACCTTTGGGGGTTATCATAGCATCACATCTGTTTCTCATGTTTTTCTTATCTTTCATTAGCATCTAGGTACTTTTCAAGTCATAAACTCCATGGCGAACTCATTATGAACATCTGCAAACCTTCCATGATTATTTTATAATGTCTCCCTGGGTTCCGTTATCTTTACGCACTCGGCTTCTAAAATCATTGACTATGTCGTTGTCATGTGCAGAGAGTTTACTATCCTTAATGTTCCACAACCATGGGTGGATAGGGGTTCCCTGTCTTTCTCCCCGGAGCATCATATTTCCCATTAGAACCTTTCTAACCAATGATGTCATTATGATGATTAACCATGTTAGCACTATTGGTAGTAACCTTCATGTCTCTTAGGATATAACCTCCTGAAATGCCCTTCTTAGTACATTGATGGATTCTCTAATAATTCCACTCCAATCTCGAGCCTCATTGTTCCTGTTTGTAGTAAATCTATCGAGAGTTGTAGGTTCAAGCATGTCAAAGAAGAAGCATTATTTCATGATCGAACATATTGGGTAGGAACTCTATAGTCATATTCATTCTAGCCCATCATAGAATAATGGTTGAAGGTCGCCAAGGGTTTCATTTGGGTGTCTGATGTAGATATTTAGAGTTGAAGAGAGTGAGCGGGTTATTCTCCAGATTTTTCCATGAAGATACTATGTGAATCGTTAATAAAGGTAAGATAGGTGTAGTTTACATTTGGGCCTTATGGAATCTTGAAAGAAATAGGCCGAGCTATGCGTATGATGTCCCCCATCGTTGTTCTCCATGCACCCGGTGTTTCTTGTGTCTACGTCAAGGAGGGTAGTTGGGAATCGTTTGTCTATCATTCCGGTGGAAGCTATGGAAGGTACAGTTAATGGGTAATTGGCTTATGAGAGGTACCTAATTGTCATCCTTGCTAGATAAGTCCGGAAGTTTAGATTGCCCCTGCCAGGTGCTATGGCTAAGTTTGTGAGTCGAGGAGATCACCTCGAAGGCCGAAAGTGTTGTGAAAAGGGAATATTCTCACTCGTTTGTAGAGCCAAATGGTTGTGGTTCAAAAGGTACTTTCTATGTGTTATGATTTAAATGTGTACAGTACATGTCAAGATACCACTTATGTTACGGACTTTTTGGGTTGAAGAATGCACTAAGTAGTTGATGGAAATATTTGGCAGAAGAAGGCGATTCTGCGATCAGTTTTGCGATTGGAGAACCACTCTGCGGGCCGCATACCCGTCACAGAGTTGAGCAGAAAATGGTTGAATTTTGAAGGTCGTTTTGCGGTCCATTCTGCGATCCCATATCCATTTCGCAGTCCGCATTTTCCATCGCAGATTTGGCTTGAAGAATTTTGTTATATGATTCTGCGGTGCATTATGCGGCTGCATAAGTGGTCTGCGGACCGCAGACCGGTCTAGACCAGCATAATTCTTGGCATCGTTTCCGTGGCCTATTTTGTGGGCCGCACATCTGTTATGCGGTCCATTCTGCAACCGTAGACCTGGGTTTGGAGGGTCCATTTTCCTATTTTTATAACCCAACCCCATTTTGATAAATAGCCTTTGGGGCTTATTTCGGAACGATTGTCTGATAATTTTAGAGAGAGGTAAAAGAATTTTAGAGAGAGAAGGAGGAAATCTAGCATTCTAGTCACATATTCATGCACCAATCTTTAAGAATCAAGAAGCCACTCACTAGACCACCATCTATCCGGGTAAGATCTTGTCCTACATCATCCATGCAAATTGTTTAGGGTCTAAGTAGATTGTGAAGTTGGGAATAGGCCATGCATGTGCCAATAGGTGGTAGAATGTGAGGTTGTTGAACTATTTTGGGTAGTTCTTATTAAAATTAGTTGAGGGAGGAAGGAATTACCATTGTAGAACTTTGTAGTCTATTTTGCATACTAGGTGTTTGACAAAATTCCTAAGAGAGTTACACCATGAGAATCCTTCTAATTATTATCCTATTTTCGCTATCTTCCTATAGATTGTTATTGCTAGAAGTGTTGGGACGTTGTAGTAACTTAAGGAAAGCTCGAACAAGGTATGTTGACTAAACTACTCTCTTAGAGTTGAATTCCATGATGTGCCCATAAGTTTCAAGTATTGTTGGCTCAAGTTCCTTATTCCCATGTTCCGAGATAATCCCAATAAATTCGATTGTCCCGAGTAAGCAAGTGTCGAGAATTATGTATTCAAAATGTGTTCTGAATGTTCCTATCATATTATGTTATCCTTCGAGAATGTGTTGAAGAATGATATGTATATTAAAATGTTATGTCTTGAATCGTGTTTCAAATGAAAGTCCATTATGCTTAACATAGAAAGAATACTCCATGCGTCTAAAACTCCAATTGCTTATATGTGTACCTAAAGTCTTGATTTGAAATGCCTTATTTTTGATAATCTATAAGGATGCTTGAAAGTGAAATAAGTTTGTTGGAGATATAAAGTGTGGCCAACGTGCCAAGAATAAAAATTATACTTGTGTCCAATAGTGCCAAGGAAATGAAATAATGTGAGAAAGGTTATGAAATGAGCCTTGATTCAACTATTCCAAATTGACTTCGAAAATAGATGTGCCTAAAAGCTTATGTACTCAGGTCATGCCCAAATATGGCTGTTTTGACTAATGTTATGCTTTGTAAGTATTTCCAAAGTGTTTTGAGCTCTTATATATTCATGAGTTGAAATTGTGTATTGCCCTTTTGGAAAAAGGTATTTCAAGAATGAATGATGTGTTAAAGATTTTCTATTGTGACTTAATTATGTTATACCCCTTTTTGGAAGAAAACCTTATATGAAATCAATGTAATCAAACACTTATTTCTAATATGATGAAATCTTATGAACCTACTCTTGCTAAGGCCAAACGTGCCAAACGGTTGATTGAAAGAGAACCCCTTGTACAAACTGTTATCGTTTTGGGAATCTAGAGTTGTGGTATTGTGATTACACCTTCACCCGCATACATTGGGGTGAGGCGGAGGGTCCGCTTTGTGTAGAGTTGTGGTATTGTGATTATACCTCCACCCGCATACATTGGGGTAAGGTGGCAGGGCCACTTTGTGTAGAGTTGTGGTATTGTGATTACACCTCCACCCGCATACATTGGGGTGAGGCGGCAGGGCCACTTTGTGTAGAGTTGTGGTATTGTGATTACATCTCCACATGCATATATTGGGGTGAGGCGGCAGGGCCGCTTTGTGTAGAGTTTATGGTATTGTGATTACACCTTCACCCACATACATTGGGGTGAGGCGGCAGGGCCACTTTGTATAGAGTTTATGGTATTATGGTTGCACCTCCACCCGCATACATTGGGGTGAGGTGGTAGGGCCTCTTTGTGTAAAGGTGGTTACAGAGGATCCCCGACTTAAAAAATTATAAATGTTGTTGGAAGCTCTTGATAAATTTGCTTTGACTTTAACGGCTATCTAAGCCCTTTATTATTACCATGATTCATCATATCCATGTTGTATTTTCAAGTCCTTGAATTGGTGTTTTGGTTTTCATACTAGTACTATTCCACATGTACTAACGTCCCTTTTGCCGGGGGCGCTGCATCTTTAATGGATACAGGTGGTTCATCAGCGGACAACTTTGGTCCTCGTTAGTATTCACTCTCTATTCAGCAGGTTTTGGTGAGACCTACTCTGTTCTAGGCCTTGTGTCATTTGACGTTGTATTTTGAGCTTTGAGGTATAGCCGGGGCTTTGTTGCCAGCACTTCTATTCTTATCTTCTATTGTACTTAGAGGCTATGTAGACAGGTTGTGGGTGGTGTTTGATATTAGGAATTAAGCTAGTAAGTGTTGGTATTTGGGCTAACATATTTTTTATCATATTTATAAACTTGTAATATTTTGGAAATCATAAATGGATGTCCTTAAGTAACGGAAAAAGAATGTGGAACACTTGACTCTTCTCAGGTCTACCACTTGCACTTATTCTTATGTTGTTAATGGGCAAGATTGGGTAGAAGGCATCTAGCAAGCTTTCTTAACCGGGGTATCTCGGTTGAGCATCGGTCATACTCCCTGAGGTCGGGGCATAACAGTTTTCGGGTACGGCGGTTGCTGATTCTTGCCAGTTCATCAGTTCGGAGATCATCGAGGTAGCTGCCTTGGCGTCTGCAGTCCTTGACTCTCCTTCTTTATCTTTTAGTCTTGTTTATACTGTTCTACTTTCCTAGACAGTGATCCATTGGTTAGACTGTGTTGTTATATAGATGCTCATGTACTCCGTGACACCCGAATCTTTTGGGAGAATTTTGTACTGAGTTACGATGTTTATATCCAGTTTTTACGAGATTCTCACTGATTTAAATTTATTTCAGCATATTTGGAATTTAAAAATATGGTATGTGTGAGATGTCGGCTTGCCTAGTACCATGATAGGCGCTATCACGACATGTTGAGTTTTGGGTCGTGACAGTAAGTCTCATGTCTAACCTTGTGAGGGGGAAACTACCCCGTAGGTATCAAATTGTTATGTGCTACTAGTTGTGGGTGTTGCGTAAGCACGAGGTGACGAAAATCCGTACGTAGCTAAAGCATGTTTATGTTCGAGTAGACTTAGGATACTATCATGTAATATTTAAATTATTTGAACTCAATTTGCTAGCTTAATTAATTGAATTTATAATTGAAATTGATTTAGGAATATATGTTAGGCCGAGCTTTATCACCTTGAGTTGTTGGTAAGATATTTGATGACGGTAAAGGTTATATTCACTTTATGCTCCTATACCTGCGTTGTAAGCACGTGACTCGTAATTCGATAAGTTTCTTCCTTTCTTGTAAATTGGGCCGAACGCCTTGGCAGTATATTGAGATGTTGTTCGCACCGGTCGACCCTCGGTAGTGTACACACTACTCTAGATTGGGTCGTACTACATCGGCATAATTGTGCGTAATACCGCTAGGAGTCCGAATATTCGCAAGATGCCCTTTAGTTGAGACCTGACATTTATACGGTATTCCTTACCCGTTTGAGACTACATTTGATATTTCTGATCGGTTGAGATAACATATGACATTCGAGAGATTTATATTGCCAAAGGAAATGTTGAAGAATTATGTGAGTTACAGTTTTTACCTCATGGTTGCTGAGGTATTTCATATTCTTTCATAATTTTTTATATTATTTTATTAGACCACTAGTAGGTGTCAATGACGACCCCTCATCACTACTTCTTCGGGGTTAGGCTAGATACTTACTGGGTACGTGTTGATTTACGTACTCATGCTACACTTCTGCATTAAATGTGCAGGATCTGACAGGTTCATTTGGTGGTCATCTTGGCGTGTGTGCGCAACTACTGGGGAGACTTTATGGCGAGCTGCATTCCAGGCTACGTATCGCAGCCCGCAAAGTCTCCATCGTATTATTTAATTTATTCTGTCTAATGTACATTCCAAAAAGATATTGTATTATTATTGTACTCCTTAGTAAATCTCGTGCACTTGTGACACCGGGTTCTGGGGGTGTTCTAGAATTTGCTTATGGTTTTGCTTAACATTGACACACTTTTACTTTACATTTTATTTAAAGTGTATGTATCTACGATTCTTAACTCATTAATTTCTCTATCTAATAAGATTCATGATTTCAAAAATAATAAAATGAGTAATTAAGTTGGTAGCTCACTGTTGACTTGACTAACAACGACGTTGGGTGCTATCACGACCTATAGTGAGTTTTGGATCGTGACACCTAATGAAGTGAGCTCATCACTAAATGGGCTAGCCCAGTCAATATTTATTAGGTTTAAATAATTAATTTAATTATAATAGCCCGTAATATTTATTTGGACTAATATATTTAAAATATAGTCTAAATTATTTTATTGAATTTAAATCCAATAAATTTTACATGCTTACATCACCGATCTCATATCAAACCATGTATATCTAGGAATAGTTTATTCAATGAAATAAAATGATCTATATGGGAATATCAATTAGTTGGGATTAAGTTTCAAAATATGAAAGTGTGTTTACTTTAGGTCCAATATCTGTTAGGAATCTTTTATTTTCCTTTGAGATTTATGTACCAATAGAAAACATATAGAACTCCTGCCACTAATATTACTTTTTAATGATATTAGACCTCACGGGTTTAAATGGAGCTGTACTAGAATGATTCACACATCTGACTTGAACTTGCTCAAATTTAAAGTCATTATTGTTGGTGTTTTGACTCTAGATCAATAGTTAGAGTTTGTTGTGGGGGGGGGGGGGGGGAGGACAGACAATTTAGATGCAGCTTCTTTGCTCGTTCCTCCCNGGGGGGAGTGAGGGGATTACGAGTGAGAATCGTCGTCCAAGATTTCTATTTAGCACATCATTTCAAGTATACTCATATGATCCTTTCGAATATTCTTATTGTTAGTCGACGTTTTGGCATATTCACTAGTGACCCACCTTCTTTACTGCTTCTTCGTCTAGCTGCAGAATACGACGAACCAACTTGCAAAGTTGTCCAATACACATGTTTTATGTTTTTTATAGAACATGGTTATTAATATCATTTATCATGAGGAAACTGACACAAATAAAACTTACAGTAGAAAAATAAAATAGAATATACATATATATATGAAAGAGTCAACTTGGCATAGTCTTTTGAAATAATGCTTATCAAATTATGTAGCTAGAAACGAAGGCAAGTGGTCAGATAATAAGGTGATTAGATTTGCAATACCTACCCTCACAATAATACCATAATAAAGATCTAATCCCAAATTAACGGTAAATATTGTATGGGACGCCCTATTTGGTCGCCCCCATTTAGCCTTTACCTATATTTTTAAAATTATTTAATCTATACCATAATTTTGACAACTTAATATCCTGCGACCTATGCGCTCCTTTCTTCCTCCTTTTCTTTTCCTCTTCTTCTTTTCTCTCTCAAATATGTTATCCTGTAAGTTACACATGTTATCGTTTCTGAAAATTGGACAAAGCGACAAATCAAGAAGAACGAAAGATTCGCCACTGCCTCTCAAACATTAATACATCCCAACATAAAGTACGTAAATAATAAAACAAGAGTTTATTGTCAAAACTCGAAGAAGCATCAACTAAAATTTGAGACTGCAGGGACAAACTTCAGACATTACCAGGTTAAATTTTGTCTGAAGTTTGCAACTATCATGCCAGGAAAAATTATCTGAAGTTCAAATATAACAAGCTGATTTTGTCTGAAGTTTGCACTACAAACTGAAGAACTTCAGACTAATTTGTCTGAAGTTTGCACTACAAACTGAAGAACTTCAGACTAATTTATCTGAAGTTTGTACCCCAACACAAAGTATGTAAATAATAAAACAAGAGTTTATTGTCAAAACTCGAAGAAGCATCAACTGAAGTTTGGGACTGTAGGGCCAAACTTCAGACATTACCAAGTTAAATTTTGTCTGAAGTTTGCAACTATCATGCAAGGAAAAATTATTTGAAGTTCAAATATAACAAGTTGATTTTGTCTGAAGTTTGCACTACAAACTGAAGAACTTCAGACTAATTTGTTTGAAGTTTGCAGTACAAACTGAAGAACTTCAGACTAATTTGTCTGAAGTTTGCACTACGAACTGAAGTTTTTTTGATTTCTTTTGCAAGTCAGGCCAAATTTCAGACGAAAATATCTGAAGTTTTACTTTGATAAGGTCACACTTCAGGCAAAAAATTTTGAAGTTCAAACTTCAGACATAAATTCTTGCTACTTCAGGCCCCGTATGTCTGAAGTTACCCGAAAAGTGGCTACGCTTGCAAAATTTTTTGCAAAGCGGGTATAAGTTAAATGTGACCCAAAAAACTGAGTATAGATGCAAATCCCCCAACTTAACGTCCATAAAATGAGAGTTTAAAAAATAACGTTAAATAAACCACTACCCATCCCACGCCTTGAAAAAGAATCAATTGACATTAGCTTCCCTAATTGATATCCCCAACATTCAATCAACTCAATAAACCTTAAAAACGATTTAATTGATGATGTGTGTTTATATTTGGTTCAATGTTTGATGTCATATTACTTGGATAGGTAACTGTTAAGACCTAAAATTTTATTAGGATTATGATTGCACCTAACTCAATCTGCTAGACGAATTAATATTAATAAAATCCAAATATAATAACATAAAACTAAGACAAGTCATAAAAAAATTACTATCATAACATAAGTCTGAATCTGATATAATAAGTGCGAAAATATACATAGCCACCCTACGAACCGGTGTCATAGCGTCATGAGCGCTAAGAATAATAAAGAACATATCTCTGAAATACATAATTGTCTGAACAAGATAATAGTAGTACATAAAGAAAAGTGACTCCAAGGTGTTACGACAAGCAGCTCTATCCGAGTCTCTCGAGAAATCAACTATTGAGCGCTCTCCTGGGTATCGCTCGTACTCGGATCAGTATTGATACAAAATATATCGAAGTATAGTATGAGTATAAAAATTAACGTACTCAATAAGTATCAAGTCTAGCACCAAAAAAGTAATAGTAGGGTTTTGAAAATAATAAAAGAAACAACAAGGAACCGTGTATTTACTAAATACAGTCCGAACCATGAGAGATTATACTTTTTCCTTCAGATATCACGATCAATATATGTATTAAGACATCAGAACAACTATAAAAGGAATATGCATCAAGTAGCATTCACAAAAGATCCATCAACAAGAGTATACAATGTCTATGCATGATAAAGACTCTAACATTATACTAAAATTGACATAAATTTTATGTGTCCACAAACCTTGCACGCACATTGTCGGCGGGATTCTGATGTTCAGAGACTCTAGAGGGACAAATCCATATCCACATGTAACAGGAACGTAAAATCCATATACCTAAACTGATATCTCAAATTCGGAACGTGAAATCCACACGCCCAAACAATCTCAAATAAATAATTAGAGCTAAATCTATATGCTAGCACAGTGCATACAAGGAAACAGTGTGTGACTATGCAGTTCTACCATGTAACACAAGTACAAAATCAATAGTATTAAACTAGCATACGAAGGATGTCTATAACATTATTTTAGCAGGAATAAAATATTAAAGTAGGCATAAAACAGATAAAACACGTGACAGGTAAAGGCATGTAAACAAATAAATCCTAAGGAGTATCCCGGGCATGAATCATCTACAATACCCACGTATACGCTCGTCACCTCGTAATACACTTCCCTCAAACACGTAGCACATAACACATAAGTTTATTTTAAGAAAATTCTCTCAAGCCGAGGTTAGCCAGGATACTTACCTTATCCGAAGTATGCTTCAACCTTCCAAAACGCCTCTTTTTGTATCCTCGACCTCCAAATGTTCAAAATCTAACCAAAGAGAGGTTAAATAAAGAATAGGAATCAATTTCAAATGATGAAATTTCAATCTTTAACCAAATCTCAAAATTCAATAAAAAGTCAACCTCGAGCCCATATGGTTAAACCCAATACCAAGGTCGGATCTCGTTGATTCTGTTACACCCCATATTTTCTTACGTGAAAGTACGGCATAAGTAAATTGATGAAAGCTCGAAAATGAGATGTTACATCCCGCATTTTCGTACGTTAAAATTTCGTCGTAAGTTAATCGACGTAAGCTTGAGAATGAGATTATTTAGAGGTTATAAGTATTATGCTATTTCAAACAAGTAATAAGTAAATTCGTGAATGTGAGAGAGTAAGCAAATCGAAGAAAATGAGTTTCATCGAAGTTTAATATTTTAAGGTAAAATACGGTCCAAGCTATAATACCCCGTATTTATAGACTAGTACCATACAAGGTACCACATGACCATGACGGTAAGATGTATAAGTGTGTTAAAATGAGTAGTATTTTAAGTAATTTGAGATAATTCTTAATTATGTGGATAATTGGTTAATTATTAATTTTAGTGGGAGATTAACCATATAATTAAAGTTTGTGGATAAGTTGAATAAAGACCCTATCATCACGTGGCAACAAGGGACTTAAGATGCAATGACTCTTTGGTCTTTATAAATTGGTGGCATGTTAGGATAATTTTGGATAAAATAATCTCCAAAAGTGGGGCCCACACCCACTAATATAAAAAGCTTCTCTAAATTACAATATTGAGATGCTTACTACAAAGTAACGGATGGAATTGTCAAAGAAGGAGTTCATATGAATCCTTTACAATGCTTATGGAAACGTGATTTTTCTACAGCAAACTTATACAAAAGAATGTTCAAGACAAGCAACAAGAAGCAACAAAATTCATACAAGATTAGATGATAGTAACGTGATTTGCTACAACAAAATTTCATACGGAGTTATACTACCTAATAGCAACGGGATTTGCAATTCTAAGGGAGCCCGATATAATCTTTCTCAAGAACAGCATATGGATTTTTTCCTACTCCGATTCGCCGTTATGTGTTGTCGAAATTGACGAGTGTTAGAGGGATTGTCAAGAGAATAGTCTCAGGTATGTTAAGGCTATCCCTTCTTTCTTTTTGGCATGATTCATACGATACAAACGAAACGAGTAAATGCACAACTTCCATAAATAAGCTCTATTCATAGAAATGCTAGAGATGCTTATGTTCTTGATTCCCCATGTGTCCTATTATTCTATCATCTATTCATGGGTCTAAGAAAATACGTAAGTTGATAAAGTTTATTTCATGATATTAATCAAAGGCATAATGGTCTTATGA
>AWOL01S0043081.1:94204-117027 GCA_000715115.1 Nicotiana otophora
CGAGATGATATGATGGGATGCCCTCAGAGGCTTGATGATGTTATGAACACATATACCCATGCATGGTATGACATTTATACGCATATGCATGACATTATAATATTAATTATTCACAGAGTTATTAAGACTTACATGTTGAGTCTTTTACTCCATGTTTCTCTCATGTCTATTGTTTACTGATTTTCATTCCTTACATACTCGGTACATTGTTAGTACTGACGTCCCTTTGCCCGGGGACGCTGCGTTTCATGTCTCCAGGTCCTGATAGACATATCGAGAGTCCTCCAAGTAGGCTATCAGCTCAACGAAAGGTGTTGGTGCGCTCCATTTGCTCTGGAGTTGCTTATTTGGTCAGTATGATTTGGATGTGTATTGATTAGTATGGCGGGACCCTGTCCCGACCTTTATGGTATTGATCTACTCTTAGAGGCTTGTAGACATATGTTATGTATATTTAAGATAATATGGCCTTGTCAGCTTATGTTCAGTGTACGAGTGATTATTTTGGCCTTATAGGTCCGTATGTCTCATGTATAAGTTTTTATATCAAATTGGGTCGTCCTATATTGAGTATTCCCTTATATTTATTCTGGTTAGCCCATGACGGCCCGTTCCATTTGCCAATGATAGTATGATAAGAAGGATATGTAACGATAGCACGTGGTTGAGTAAGGCACTGGGTGTCCGTCGCGGCCCATTGGTTTGGATCGTGACAAAAGTGGTATCAGAGCAGTTCTATCATGGGGAGTCTACAAGTCGTGTCTAGTAGAGTCTTATTTATGGGTGTGTGTGTGTTGTGTACCACACTTATAAGCAGGAGGCTACAGGGCATTTAGGACTGTCACTCTTTCTTGTTACTCTAGATCGTGTGGTAGAGCTCAGTTGTAAGAACTCAATTTCCTATACTCTATCTTATTCATAATAAGACGATGCCTACATCCAGAAAGACGGTTGGTAAGAGATATAGCTGTGGAAGAGTTGAGTCAGAGGAACTCNTGTACTAAGATGTGTAAGCTTCTTGATAAGGATCCTTAAGGCAAGAATGTCTATCCACTCTTACGGTAAAAAGGAATAAGAGAATCGGAAGGTAGACATAAGTTTCAGCAAGTAAAAGAAGCAAGGTGAAGAAGGATACGAGGTGCCCAGTTAATGAAGATTAACAGTATTTACAATTCAAGCAGAGAAATATAAGCATTTTGAGTTACCTTCAATTGCAACAGAGGTATGTACAATTAGTCACACCCATCTCAGTTATGCTCCATGGGAGCCAACAGATATAGTTTAAGAGAAGGACGGGATATCAAGATCCAGCTGGGGTTAAAGTAACCCAAAATGTTGAATGGATTGTTAGCGTTAACTGGCATTTTCTAAGGATATTACAAACATGGTAATAATTCTCCTTGTGAGACATCCAGATGGTGCATTCTAGAATAGTACAGCTAGATATGAATACTAGAATGTTCAAAGATAGGCACTGGAATCCTGAAGGGATAAATATTACCTTAGTATGGCTCCCGTCCCTAGTAAAGAGAGAATGTTAAGCAACCCGAAGAGCCAATAGATGGAGCAAGGGGAGCTAAAAGCAAAAGAATTTCTTGTTCGAGTTTTCAGAAAAAGTGATAGACATAAATATTAGCAGGGAAATAAGAAGAGAGATAATGAAGTATTATGTGTAAAATGTGATACATGGATTACAACAGTAGATCAAAAAGATGACAGTACTACATAGTCTATAGTCAAGTGAAGGAAAAGATGAGAGGTGACAGACCCTGAGACAACAAAAGAGTATAGGCCATAAAGTCATATCCTAATTTTGAGAAATACGTTTGTGACTCCAACGCGACTACCGGAAGGAAAAGTTAGACCCCAGAGTAATAGAAATCAGTATGGGCTGGTGAACAAAATAAACTAAACATGAATTAGGGGCTGAGTGATCTGATAATTGTCGATATCATGATAATTTCAGATTGCGTTCCGGCGATAATAGAATAGACAACAAAAGAATATTCATGAGAAATTTAGAGAAAGGTCATTCAGGAAGACGCTTCCCTAAAGCAAGCAATATGAGCAAAGTTAAGCTTAAGGGACTGTATGTGCCTGTTATACTAAGTATCACCCTCGCTGGAACAGAAGGATTACCGCAAGGTGAGTAAGGGTCATCGATGATGTGAGAAGACGCCAAAGATGAAGAGGTAAACATCTATAGGTAGATCGTCGTAGTGCTAAATCTTAGTACTCCCCTAAAGGGGGAATATGGAGTAATGTGGCATTAAGTCAGAATTAAGTGGTTCTAGTAATTATGGAATGGTAAAGGAAGAATGCGATAAAAAATAAAAAAGTAATGAGTTTGCACTTATCCAAATCCTACAGATATGCTACGATTCCAGAACATTATGCAAGCACGATATCAAGGAGAGGAAGTAAGGGTTTCTGCCCGAGATGTTATTGATAAATAAGGAGCCAGTGCGAGACGTAAGCTAAGACAAAGGAAATAACCCAAGAATGATTACGCGAAAAATTGATATAAGAATGGGCCAATGAGTAGTTAGTAGTTGATTCAGGAAGAGCCTAGTTATGGCTAGACAAGAGGATACAGACAAATCAGCAGATCGTGTAAGATAAACGTAGTGAACCCCAGCATGGGAAATTCAGTCTCGCAGATATGACATCGTGATCCTTGAGAAATATTCAGATAGGAGTTGGGATAGTTAAAGGTACCGTATGAGTGTTACAGAAATAAAAGAGAGTCCCAGTGGGAAGACAGTCAAAATATCAGTTCAGAAGCAACCCTACAAGCACAAGAGCATGGAGGTAAGTAACTACGGATAATTATAGGCGAGGAAGGACATCAAAAATTCTATCGGGTATACGACGTAATAAGTTCGCAGCTTTACAAGAGTCAGAGGGTCTTCCCTAAGTACTACAACGAAAGACTAGCTGAGGAGATAAGGAAGAAGGCTTCAACCTAAGCATAGTAGCTTGAAGAAGAAATGGTCATATAAAAATAGTCTCACTACAAAATTGTATGCACTCCAATGGAAAGTGGCGCATACCGTGGCTAATGAACGGGAAGCAAAAATCAAAAGTAATATTCGAGGCCATATGAGTTGCAAAAACATTCCAGCATGCGTGGGAACTAAGATAAGCTAAGTATGCACGCAACAAGGGGGCAGAAAGATCAGAAAAAGTAATAGCTTATGTTTAAAGAAAGCTGAGAAGGAACGAAAGAAATTATTCGATCAATGATCCAGAGTTAGTTACATTGTGAACGCATTTAAAATTTCAGAGTATTATCCATGCGACATATATGTTGATAATCATACAGCCGTAGAAGACTCCGGTATGAGTTAAAAGAAAGAATTGAGTCTATGTCATAGACAAAGGATTAAATTGTTAGAAGATTGTATCATGGATATTCCATAGAGTAAATAATACCATGAGCCGCAGATCGGAATAGAGCTTAAGCCTACATAAAGGATGATCAGAAGGAAGAGGAAACTAAAGAGTTACATCAACTAAGTAAATCGGGAGTCTGATTATTGGACCCAAAACATTATAGACATCATGATTGAGAACATTGCAGAATCACTTTTAATATCAGAGGTACAAGAGAGATAGTACAACAACCATATTCTATAACGGCCCTGGTTAGAGCCAGTTAGTAAAGTACCAGCCTCATAAGAAGTCAGTATGAAACTTCCACCGGATTGTGTATGCACTAGAGGTGAAAGTATTATAATATAGCTTCAAGTTGTGGATATGAATTATACCTGTGTGAAAGCAAGGTCATGAAAGAGATAGAAGATGTGATGCGAGATTTTAAGATAAATAAGGTAAAGGTGAACAACGTATGAGATACTCAAATGCAGAAGGTTGCGAATAATCCATACTGCAGATAGAAGGCTAGAAGCGCTGGGATTCAGTATCCAAGAATGGTAGCGGCGTCGTAAGTGGCATATCTTCCAGCCTATGGTTTCTAGGTACCGAGGGGTTTATTTAAAAGAGTGAAGAAGAGTTAGAGACGATGTAATGTCTCGCTTGATATTCCAGAATAACATAAGGAAATCTATAGTGCAAGCAAGATGAAGGAAGGTTGCGACTAGTATAAATAGATATGTGTAGGTAGCAAGATAAGTATGGTAGAACGACAAGGTTTTAGGAAGACATGAGTAAGGATAAGAAAAGGCAAGTGAAAATGTGACGAAAATGGATAAGTTCTCGGGATTAAGCCCATGAAAACAAAAGAGCTGATGGTTTGTCTAATTTATAGAAAGCTGAGTATAGCCTGAATGAACTCAAAAGAGTCTAAGACTAGTAACATTTAGAAGAGATGGAATGCTGCCCTGGTAGTAGTATAAGGGTGTAATCGTGATAGATAAAGGATGATGTTTGGGCCTTCGATTGAGTAATGATTTAAAGAAAAAAGAAGAGAGGGGATTTCACGGATGGCACAGGATTAAAATACCCACGTAAGGTGAATCACATTGGGATGCTATGAAATACAGTTATTAAAGTATAGTATCACCCCTAGATGGATCAGTATAATTATTTCAGATGTTCCCCGAGAAGACGTGACCCTAGCGGCAGTGTTACATAAGAAGCCAAGTTATCAGTGGTAAATTATAGATCAATATTGAGGTGAATCAACAATGGATAGATAGAAGTTACAAAGTACGAGATGAGATTAGGCCGTCATTCTTAAGATGAACAGTAATGAGAAAGCATTAAAGGACTTAGACTTATACATATAGGATAAGCAACGAGAGTAAGCTGAAGTTTGGTAGCAGACCTCAGTAACGATAAATCGAAGTAAGAGTTATGGTATAGTATTACCTACCTAGATGCAGTAAAGTCATACGGATGGATAACTGGGTCTATGAAATACGATATAGCAATATTCGTAAGTTCGACAAAGTACCGAAAGAAGAACTTCAGTATACCTATAGATGCCCAGAGGGATATCTTATCAAGCTCTGTATATGTTTACAAAGTGAGGCCTAGAGATTGGCTAAAAGCTGGAGGGAAAAGGAGAGAAGAGTCGCATACGCACATTTACAAGGTCAGAGTCGTACAGACTGCATGATAGAAGGTAGCAACACTTACGAGATTGTAAGGATTCCGACCACAAGTCATGGTATGAGAAAGGGGCCTAAAGGGGGGGATGCCCTGGCCTTTGGAATTAATCACAGAACAATTGTCTAGATGGCAAGGAGAGTACTGAACTATTCGGAAGACATAAGTTATGAAAATAATAAGTGCATCAGTCAACATTCGAGGACGAATGTTCCAAAGGGGGGAATGATGTTACACCCCATGTTTTCTTACGTTAAAGTACACCATAAGTAAATTGATGAAAGCTCGGAAATGAGATGTTACATCCCGCATTTTCGTACGTTAAAGTTTTGTCGTAAGTTAATCGACGTAAGCTCGGGAATGAGATTATTTGGAGGTTATATGTATTATGCTATTTCAAAAAAGTGATAAGTAAATTCGTGAAGGTGAGAGAGTAAACAAATCGAAGAAAATGAGTTTCGTCGAAGTTTGACATTTTGAGGTAAAATACGGTCCAAGCTATAATACCCCGTATTTATGGACTAGTGCCATACAAGGTACAACATCACCATGATGGTAAGATGTATAAAGTGTGTTAAAAGTGAGTAGTATTTTAAGTAATTTGAGATAATTCTTAATTATATGGGTAATTGGTTAATTATTAATTTTAGTGGGAGATTAACCATGTAATTAAAGTTTGTGGATAAGTTGAATAAAGACCCTATCCTCACATGGCAACAAGGGATTTAAGATGCAATGACTCTTTGGTCTTTATAAATTGGTGGCATGTTAGGAGAATTTTGGATAAAATAATCCCCAAAAGTGGGTCCCACACCCACTAAAATAAAAGGCTTCTCTAAATTACAATATTGAGATGCTTACTACAAAGTAACAGATGGAATTTTCAAAGAAGGAATTCATATGAATCCTTTACAATGCTTATGGCAACGTGATTTTTCTTCAGCAAACTTATACAAAAGAACGTCCAAGACAAGCAACAAGAAGCCACAAAATTCATACAAGACTAGATGATAGCAACGTGATTTGCTACAACAAAATTTCATACGAAGTTATACTACGTAATAGCAACGGGATTTTCAATTCTAAGGGAGCCCGATATAAGCTTTCTCAAGAATATCATATGAATTTTTCCTTACTCCGATCCGCCGTCACGTGTTGTCACAATTGATGTGTGTTAGAGGGATTGTCAAGATAATCGGCTCAGGTATGTTAAGGCTATCCCTTCTTTCTTTTTGGCATGATCCATACGATACAAACGAAACGAGTAAATGCACAACTTTCATAAATGACTCTATTCATAGAAATGCTAGAGATGCTTATGTTCTTGATTCCCCATGTGTCCTATTATTCTATCATCTGTTCATGGGTCTAAGAAAATACGTAAGTTGATAAAGTTTATTTCATGATATTAATCAAAGGCATAATGGTCTTATGACATTCCAAGAGAATTTATTGACGTACTTCTCATGCATTGCATTCATTTATTCATGTACATTGACCCATGACCAAATGGCATTATATACGCGTATATATGTATATTTTATATATATGGGATATGGGAAGAGGTTATGGAATTATATACGCACCACCACCTGATCAGCTGGTATACGTTGATGACTTTGCCCACAGTGGCCGAGATGATATGATGGGATGCCCTCAGAGGCTTGATGATGTTATGAACGTATATACCCATGCATGGTATGATATTTATATGCATATGCATGACATTATAATATTAATTATTCACAGAGTTATTAAGACTTACATGTTGAGTCTTTTACTCCATGTTTCTCTCATGTTTATTGTTTAGTGATTTTCATTCCTTACATACTCGGTACATTGTTAGTACTGATGTCCCTTTGACTGAGGATGCTGCGTTTCATGCCTGCAGGTCCCGATAAACAGGTCGAGAGTCCTCCAAGTAGGCTATCAGCTCAGCGGAAGGTGTTGGTGCACTCCATTTGCTCTGAAGTTACTTATTTGGTCAGTATGATTTGGATGTGTATTGATTAGTATGGCGGGGTCCTGTCCCGACCTTTATGGTATTGATCTATTCTTAGAGGCTTGTAGACATATGTTATGTATATGAAAGATAGTATGGCCTTGTCAGCCTATGTTCAGTGTACGAGTGATCATTTTGGCCTTATAGGCCCGTATGTCACATGTATAAGTTTTTATATCAGATTTGGTCGTTTTATATTGAGTATTCCCTTATGTTTATTCCGGTTAGCCCATGAGAGCCCGTTTGGCCCATTTGCCAATGATAGTACGATTAGAAGGATTTGTAACATTGGTACTCGGTTGAGTAAGGCACCGGGTGCCCGTCGCGGCCCATTGGTTTGGGTCATGACAGATTCATAACCGCACGAGTCCAAAAATGTGATTATTTTCTAAATATGAGTACAAATCGATGTTTTATCCCTCCCAAAATATGCTTTCTTAACTTTCAAGTCAAAACCCTCTTTTCGTCTTTTAGATTCCTTGATTTAAAGCCAAAAAAGATGATAGATCCAAGATATAATCATAGATCTATGTTAGTATCTCTTACCCTTATGATGTAGATAAAATCTCCTCTAACAATCTCCCAAATTCGTGTTGTGTGGATCTTAAAATAATAAAATAAAGTTTATGTACGAAATAGGATCTTATAACACAAAACTAAAATTTCAGCAATTGGGAGCTCGTCTCCGACCCTCGCTTCACGAGCCCATCGTGAGGGCTCATCCACTACTCTCGCGCCACGTTCCAGGTCGCGAGCTTCTGCGACCTAGTGCTGATTTATTGGTTTATCTCTTCCAAACTGCCTCCGAAAACCCCGCAACTTACTCGAGCCTATCGAGAACCCTCCAAACCATTTCGACTAGTTCATATATCCTATACAAATTTGTCCTAGGGCTCCAAATATATATGAAAATATTATAACTAAGATTCGAGGTCCAAACTAAAGTTTAGACTCTCTTAACTTTTTTCAAGTTTTAACTTTCACAAGATACGCCCGAATCATACTCATGCCCCTAGAATGCTAAGATGAACATACATACAAGTCCAAAATCATCATACAAACCCATTAGAACCTTCAAATCACCAATCTGGCTCATTTACCTAAAATATTTACTTTGGTCAACTCTCTTAACTTAAAGCCTCTTGTTAGGAACAAAGTGTTCCAAATCGCTCCCGAACCTCTCAGGACTCAAATCACCCCTACCTAGTCATGAAATATCAAATGGACCTATGGAAAGTCTCAAATAGGAAAATGTGATCATAGAACTCAAAATGACCGGTTGAGTCATTACAAATAAAATGGTGCAGGAATGTGAGAACTCGATAGGGTTTGCTTCTTGTTTGATTGAAAATGTATGGGAGAAAGAGAGCTTTATTGCTTCTTCTGTTCATATGCTCATTTTGTGACTTAAGAATTTCTTTTAATGTTAACATTTGACAGTAAATGTGCCTATAATATTTGTTCTTTTTTCAAACACATATTTCCATCACAGAAGATCAATATTGTTACAAAATAATTCCCTCTATTAGGAAAAAGGAAAAGCAAAGAAAAAGTTGAGGATTAGCTCAGTGGATGAGCTTCTTGCCTTTCACAGTGAAATGGAAGATTCAAACCTTATTAGTAGCATAGCATTCCTTTCTCCCCTCCCCTCCCCTACTCCTCCCTTTTCCCTTTCCGTTGATGTTATTATAAAGAGGAAAAAGAGCAAAGAAAATATAAAGAGAGAGAGAAATATTAATATGACATAGTATTAATTTTATGATGAGAGGTTTAGAAAAACTAGGAGCATACTCCTCTCTTTGATGTTAGTTTGTATATTCTTTTATCTTGTTCTTTTTATAAAGAACAGAGAGCAAAAGAAAAAAATTTCAAACTTTCAAAAATAATTCCAATTCTCAATCAATTAATGAAAAATTCAATGTGTAATAAATATGTTATGGAAGATCTATATATTGTTGTCCAGTACATCAAGAAGAAAATTTAGTATGGTTACTATAGATACAGTTGTAAGGGGTAAAATTGATTTATAATAAATGGTCGATTGGCAGCATGACATATGGAACCAATACCGGATACAACAAATTCAACCGACATCGAATAAATCCCGAAGGGAGCATGGTTAACATGAGAAGACCGGGTATTTTTCATCGGGTAGCATTCAATGAAGGAATATTTTCTAACATTAAATGAGCGACCGTTGCAGAGAATATTTGCATTCATGGCATGCCGTTACTTTCTCATCAATGACTCTTTTATTATCATTTAAGAGGAACTTGATCCTAGGATCTTGTTTCCCCAGATAAAGCTATAAATAATAGGCTCAGTAGCCATTGTAGGGCACAAAATTATTTGCAAACATATGTTGTATATTACTTTTGCTCTCAAAAAAACTTGTTCTTTATCATTGCTCTCACTTTTGTCCTCGGAGGCATTGCGCTCGGAGCCAGGCTTGTCATCTTCTTCAATTTCAATTGCTAAAATCTCATTTTTAATCTTATTTCTTTATCATTTTCGGATCAAATCATTTCGCTTGTCTATAAATCATGTAATAAATTTAACTGTACTGTTTTATGTGTAAACAATTTGGCACCCACCGTGGGGCTTATACAGTTGCGAAATTGCTTTGATCCTTATATTTATTGCTAATGTATTTTGATTCTTTCACTAGCAAAAAACGAGATATGGAACCTAATGATGTTAACATTATGCACAACATAGAGAGGCACGAAGAATTGTCCCAACAAGATGACTCAATCAGCGACACCCAAAACAAAGGTGATGAAACAACCCGGGGTCGTGAAGACTTACAAAATCAGCCCATTTTCTGCCTGCCAGGACTGCGTATTCAACATAGGATTATGCAAGGCTTTACACTAAGGAGATAATACGACTTCATGGTGTCCCTATATCTATTATCTCAGATAGAGGTGCTCAGTTTACAGCTAATTTCTGGAGGTCCTTCAAAAAAGGATTAGGGACTCAAGTAAGTCTTAGTACATCATTTCATCCCCAGACAGACGGTTAGGCTGAGCGTACTATTCAGACACTAGAGGATATGCTACGGGCTTGTGTGATAGACTTCAGGGGTAGTTGGGATGATCATCTTCCACTTATTGAATTCGCATATAATAATATCTATCATTCCAGCATTCAGATGGCTCCATACAAAGCTCTTTACGGACGAAAGTTTAGGTCACCTATCGGATGGTTCGAGGTTGGGGAAACTAAGTTAGTAGGACCAAAGTTGGTACAATAGGCAGTTTAGAAGATTAAGCTTTTACGGGAAAGGCTATTAGCAGCTCAGAGTCGTCAGAAGTCCTATGTAGATAATCGACGACGAGACTTGGAGTTTCAGGTAGATGATTGGGTATTCCTAAAGGTATCACCGATGAAAGGCGTTATGAGATTCGGTAAGAAAGGAAAGCTTAGCCCTCGGTACATTGGACCTTATAAGTTCATACGCAGAGTAGGCCAGGTAGCATATGAGTTAGACTTGCCTTCCAACTTGGAGTCAGTACATCTAGTCTTTCATGTGTATATGCTTCGTAAGTGTATCAGAGATCCTTCTAGAGTCATTCTAATTGACTATGTTCAGGTCACAAAGCAACTATCATATGAGGAAGCTCCCTTTGCTATACTAGATAGACAGGTTTGGGGATTGAGAACTAAAGACGTATCTTCGGTTTAAGTACTTTGGAGGAACAATAATGTGGAGTAGATGACTTGGTAAGCTGAAAAAGACATGAAGTCTAGGTATCGTCACTTGTTTCCGCTTTCAGAGGAGGATCGGACTGAGACATCACAACCTTAGGTACGTATATGGTACTTGATTCTTATGTTAGTTATTGTCATTGGTCGTGTGAGGCCATTGGTGTTATTCATCATTGAGGCCCTGTGTGGCTTTGTATTGTTGGGTTTTATGTTTGACAGGTTGGTAGTGGTACCATTACAGAGGAGACTCTACCAAAATTTATATAAATCTCTGGGAGTTTAACATTCGAGGACGAATGTTTCTAAGGGAGGAAGATTGTTACAACATGTGCGTCCCAAGGTGACGTATAATGAATATGAGACTTTTTAATCATGATTTAAATGAGTTTAAAGTCATAATATAACTATATATGATGTTTGGATAAAAAATATAAAGTTTGGGGAAAATCGGATTTTTAAGTTGTGGAAAAATCGATTAAGGATTTGCCTTGTAACTTAGTATTTTGAGAAATATATTTCGTGTGTTATATGATATCTTTTTGGGACATATTATATACCAAATTGAAGGTCTTGAAATGTAGTGTCCAACGCACTTAACCATTCATTCATCCGATATTCGGATAAAAGGATATAAGCATCGGAAGATGGACCAATGCGAGGGTGCCAAGCTAGCACCTCTTTGACTTTTCAAAAGTTGATATATAGGTCTTAACTCATATCTCTCTTAATTTTTACAGAGAACCCGACCAGAGAACACCATAAAACCTATCCTTGAGCTTTCTAATAGGGTTTCAAAGAATACTAACATCCCGGGTATGAAATCGAGAAGCGATAACATCATAACGATCCCTACAACGTAAGTATCATTATACCGCCTCTCTTTTATATTTGTAGTTCGAGTTTTGTAAGGTAATTCATAGTTAAGAAATGTCTAATTTTTGTATTTAAGTGTTTAAATATTAAGGAAGGTTGAAATTGGTTTCCTAATAGTAAGAACTCACGGGACAGTGATCGGAAGCCGTAAGTTCAATCTGTTTCCACTTTTGGTGGACTGTTTTGTAGTCCACTCGTGATGGCCTATTGTACTGCTGATTTATGGAGTTTGTAAGGATAAAGGGCGTGGAGAAATGCCATATATGGTAGGGTAGTAGGTTGGTCGCTCGTCATTGTAGTTTCAGGATAATTTGATTGGGTGTGTTGCGATATATTTGGGATTTTTGTTGTATTGAAGGTTCCGAATTGTAATTAGGTTGGTTTTGAGTTGCTGATTGTATTGTGTTTGTATCTCGCCTATAGTAGGCTTGAGGGAGCAGTAAAATCCGGGAAAATGCTGCCCGTTTTATTTTAGAATCGAGATATCGTTTGAGATACGTAATATACTAGCACCATCTAAGTCGTACATGTATTTCTTTGTTATAGGGTTGGCACGCTAGTTATATAAGCTTGTTGTTGAATTGCATTGACGACTTGAGGTATGTTAAGGCTATCCCTTCCTTCCTTTTGGCATGATACATATGATACAACGAAATGAGCAAGCACACAACTTTCATAAATGATTCTATTCTTAGAAGTACTAGGGTTGCCTATGTTCTGGATTCCGCATATGTTCTACTATCATATCGTCTGTTCATGGGTCTCATGACATTACGAGAGATCTTATTGACTTACTTCATTATGCATTTCATCCATTTATACATGTATACTGACCCATGACCAGATTGCGTTATATACGCATATAGTATATGTATATGGGGTATTGTGGAAAGATTATGGCACTATATATGCACCACCATTTGATCAGCTGGTATACGTTTATGATTTTGCCCACAGAGGCTGAGATGATATGATGTGATACCCTTAGAGGCTTGATGATGTTATGTATGCATATATCTATGCATGGTATGGCATTTATACGTATATGCATGACATTATAAATGTTTCATGATTCATAGAGCTATTCAGACTTACAGGTTGAGTCCTTTACTCCATGTTTCTTTCATGTCTGCTATATATATTAATTTTTATGCCTTACATACTCAGTACATTATTTGTAATGATGCCCCTATTGCCTGGGGGCCTGCGTTTCATGCCCGCAGGTGCATATAGATAGGATGACGGTCCCCCATCTTAGGATACCTGCTCAGCAAGAGTTGGTGTGCTCCATTTGATCCGGAGCTGCTACTGAGTTTTGGTACGATACTTTTGTATACATATAGGTATGAAGGGGCCCAGTCCCGTCCTTTATACATTTGTACACTCTATTAGAGGTTTGTAGACAGTCATGTATAGTTGGATAGTATGTGGCCTTGTCGGCTTCCAATTTCGGATATATAGTTGTCTATAGCANCATGATTCATAGAGCTATTCAGACTTACAGGTTGAGTCCTTTACTCCATGTTTCTTTCATGTCTGCTATATATATTAATTTTTATGCCTTACATACTCAGTACATTATTTGTAATGATGCCCCTATTGCCTGGGGGCCTGCGTTTCATGCCCGCAGGTGCATATAGATAGGATGACGGTCCCCCATCTTAGGATACCTGCTCAGCAAGAGTTGGTGTGCTCCATTTGATCCGGAGCTGCTACTGAGTTTTGGTACGATACTTTTGTATACATATAGGTATGAAGGGGCCCAGTCCCGTCCTTTATACATTTGTACACTCTATTAGAGGTTTGTAGACAGTCATGTATAGTTGGATAGTATGTGGCCTTGTCGGCTCGCCATACCGTATTCCATATGTATATATATATATATATATATATCTTTTGGGCATGTTTTTCCACGTATGTTGTTCATATGAATCAATAGTTTATTTCCAGACGTTATGCATGCCACACTTATTTCATGTTTATATCTTAGACGAATGCTTAGGGGTGATCGATAGGTAGAAGTCGGGCACTCGGCATGGCCCATCGGTTTGGGTCGTGACATATAACGTGAGCTAACAATTCCAAATAAGTACAAGAAAGATGCCTAAAAGTCTAAACCGGTCAATTTCCACATATAATCCCGAGTACGTACTCGTCACCTCACGTACACGGTTTTCACATGACAGAAATGGCACATACAACTCAAATCCTAAGGGTTAGTGCCCCCGCACAAAGTTAGGCAAGATACTTACCTCACAGAAGCTAAACGGATATTCTAAAATGACCTTCTCGTGTGAAACAATCTTCGGACGACTCAAATCTAGATAAAATAACTTAATATAATAAATAAAATGTAAGGCCCCGTAAACTCTTACCGAAAACCCGGGGTTTTGTGGTGCCACAGTAGACTTATGTGCTGATGATTGTAGGGAGTTGAAGAAACTTTTTGGGTTGAACAGTGCATTGGGGAGTTAAAGAAATTTTTTGGAAGTGCAGGGCATTTTCTGCGGTCGCAGAACTGATCTGTGGACCGCAGATCTTTCGCAGACTGAGGCAGAAATCTGGAAAATTTATTTGGACTATTATGCGGTCCATTATCAGGCCGCATAACTATTTTGCGGGCCGTATAACCCATCGCAGATCCAGCATGAAATTTTCCGGAGAAAGGTTCTGCGGCGCATTATGCGACCGCAGAATAGGTCTGCGGACCGCAGACTGGTCATAGAGTGGGGCAGAATTGCCCAGTTCCGGAGGGCCGTTGTGCGGTCCATTTTTCGGACCACAAAAGCATTATGCGGTTGCATATGCGACCGCAGATCTGCGTCGGGACTTCATTTTTTTCTAATTTTTGGCCCGACCCTATTTGGATATATTGAAGTAAAGGGACTCTTTTGAAGCAAAAATCTGATACTTTAGAGAGAGGTAAGAGTGTTCTAGAGAGAGGGGACATCGTAGGCTAATTGTCCATCAATCCTTACTCAAGATTTGGAGAATTCACAAGGAAAACTCACAAGGTCTTCGTCCAAGAGGTAAGGTTCTAACCCTAGTCTTCAATTTCGAGTTTGGGTAGAAGATGGGTAATTGGGAGAATGATTTTTGGGTATGGTAGTTGTTATTTATGTATGCATGTAGCTATGAGGATAGTGGGGAGATAATTGAACTAGTATGAGTAAACTCATGGTGTTGAATTAGTTGTGGAGTGAAAGAAATCTTGTGGAAGAACCTTTGAATCAAATTCGCAAACCCATATCACTCCGTGTAATAGCCACCCTTATCACTCCGCCCTGACAGTAACATTTGCCACCCTTATCTCTCCGATAGTCACCCGCATCACTCTGTATAATAGCTACCCTTATCACTCGGCCAGACAATAACACAATAGCCACCTTATCACTTTGTACGTTCAACAACGGTGAAATGCCACCCTTATGCTCCGCATAGCAACAACGGTGAAATACCACCCTTATACTCCGCATAACAACAACCAAAACCACGCAACAATTCACAAGTGCTAACATCACAACAACATGACGTATCAACTTGTAACACAAGTTCCCATAGGCCGCAACCTCTCCAAAGATCAAACAATATCAATATTTCCACAACAAAAAGCCCACGGCTCAAACACAATGTGTATAAAATCTCAATAACAAAGGAATGGGAAAGTAACTCAACAAGGAACGACACCCCTTTTTTACACTACTTCAATTAAAATAGATTAATGACTTTCGATAACCTAAATTCAAATTAATTGTTTAAGGATACACTCAATAGTGAAAGTATCTCCATGAAATGGTAAACTTCGCTCCTAGTGTATGAATTTGGCTAACAATGAAAGATATGGCACGAACTAGTACTGCGTCTAAATGCATGAGAATAACCCGGCAACAAAAGGGATATCATGTAAACCAATTTAAATTAAGAATAACTCAACAATAAAAGAAATCACATAATGATAAATGTGATAACAACTCCAAATAAAGCATATAAGAGCAAACTCGACAAGTAAATAATGTGACATGTAACGACAACTTCAAATAAGGTATGTGATGGTAGACATGACGAATAAAAGATATAACGTGTGCTAACAATTCCAAATAAGTACAAGAAAGATGACTAAGACTCTAAACCATTCAATTTCCATATATAATCCCGAGTACATACTCGTTACCTCGCGTACACAGCTTTCATATGACACAAATGGCACAAACAACTCAAATCCTAAGGGGTAGTTCCCCCGCAAAAAGTTAGGAAAAATACTTACCTCAAAGAAGCTAAATTAATACTCTAAAATGACCTTCTCGTGTGAAATAGTCTCCGGACGGCTCAAATCTAGCTAAAATAACTTAATATAATAAATAAAATATAAGGCCCCATAAAATCTTAACAAAAACCTAGGGTTTCGTGGTGCCGAAGTTGACTTATGTTCTGACGATTGTAGGGAGTTGAAGAAACATTTTGGGTTGAACAGTGCGTTGGGGAGTTGTAGAAATATTTTGGAAGTGCAAGGTGTTTTCTGCTGCCCATTCTGCGGTCGCAGAACTAATCTGCGGACTGCATATCTGCCGCAGACTAAGGCAGAAATCTGGGAAATTTATTTGGACTATTTTGCAGTGCATTATATGGACCGCATAATTATTTTGCGGGCCGCATAACCCATCGCAGATCCAGCATGAAATTTTCCAGAGGAAGGTTCTGCGGCGCATTATGTGACCGCAGAATAGGTCTGCGGACTGCAGACTGGTTGTAGAGTGGGGCAAAATTGCCCAGTTCCGAAGGGCCATTATGCGGTACATTTTGCGGACGACAGAAGCATTATGCGGTCGCATATGCGACCACAGATCTGCGTCGGGGCTTCATTTATTTCTAATTTTTGACCCAACCGTATTTCGATATATTGAAGTAAAGGGGCTCTTCTGAAGCAAAAATTTGATATTTTAGAGAGAAGTGAGAGTGTTCTAGAGAGAGGGGAAACCCTAGGCTAATTGTTCATCAATCCTTGCTCAAGACTTGGAGAATTCACAAGGAAAACTCACAAGGTCTTTATCCAAGAGGTAAGGTTCTAACCCTAGTCTTCAATTTCGAGTTTGGGTGGAAGATGGGTAATTGGGAGTATGATATTTGGGTATGGGAGTTGTTATTTATGCATGCATGTAGCTATGAGGATGGTCGGGAGGTAATTGAACTGGTATGAGTAAATTCTTGGTGTTGAATAAGTTATGGAGTGAAGGAAATCTTGTGGAAGAACCTTGTAATCAAATTCGCACACCCATATCACTCCGCCCTGACAATAACATTTGCCACCCTTATCTCCCCGATAATCACCTGCATCACTCTGTATAATAGCCATCCTTATCACTCTTCCCAAATAATAACACAATAGCCACCCTTATCACTCTATACATTCAACAACGGTAAAATGCCAACCTTATGCTTCGCATAACAACAACAGTGAAATACCACCCTTATACTCCGCATAACAACAACCAAAACCACACAACTATTCACAAGTGCTAACATCACAACAACACGACGTATAAACTCATAACACAAGTGCCCATAGGCCGCAACCTCTCCAAATATCCAACAATATCAATATTTCTGCAACCAATAGCCCACGGCTCAAACACAATGTGTATAAAATCTCAATAACAACAAAGGAATTGGAAAGTAACTCAACAAGGAACGACACCCCCTTTTTACACTACTTCAATTAAAATAGATTAATGACTTTAGATAATCTAAATTCAAATTAATTATTTAAGGATAAAGTCAATAGTGAAAGTATCTCCATGAAATGGTAAACTTTGGCTCCTAGTGTATGAATTTGGCTAACAATGAAAGATATGGCACGAACTAGTACTACGTCTAAATGCATGGGAATAACCCGGAAACAAAAGGGATATCATGTAAACCAATTTAAACTAAGAATAACTCCACAATAAAAGAAATCACATGATGATAAAAATGATAACAACTCCAAATAAAGCATATAAGAGCAAACTCGACAAGTAAAGAATATGACATGTAACGATAATTTCAAATAAGGCATGTGATGGTAGACATGACGAATAAAATATATAATGTGTGCTAAAAATTCCAAATAAGTACAAGAAAGATTCCTAAGAGTCTAAACCGGTCAATTTCCACATATAATCCCGAGTACGTACTCGTCACCTCGCGTACACGGCTATAAAACAAATGGCATAAACGACTCAAATCATAAGGGGTAGTTTCCCCGCACAAAGTAAGTCAAGATTTAAAGAAGCTAAACGGATACTCTAAAATGACCTTCTCATGTGAAACATTCTCCGGATGGCTCAAATCTAGCAAAAATAACTTAATATAATAAATAAAATGTAAGGCCCCATAAAATCTTACCAAAAACCCGGGGTTTCATGGTGCCAAAAGTAGACTTATGTGCTGTGTTGAAGAAAATTATTGGGTTGAACAGTGCATTGGGGAGTTGAAGAAATTATTTGGAAGTGCAGGGCATTTTCTACGGCCCATTCGTTGGACAGTAGATCTGCCGCAGACTGAGGCAGAAATCTGGACAATTTATTTGGACTATTATGCGGTCCAATATGCGGCCACATAATCATTTTGCGGGCCGCATAACCCATCACAGATCCAACATGAAATTTTTCGAAGGAAGGTTCTGCTGCGCATTATGCGACCGTAGAATAGGTTTGCGGACCGCAGACTAGTCCCAGAGTGGGGCAGGATTGCCCAGTTCCGGAGGGCCATTGTGTGGTCCATTTTGCGAACCGCAGAAGCATTATGCGGGGATGTATTCGACCACAGATCTGCATCAGGGCTTCATTGTTTTTTAATTTTTTACCCGACCCTATTTCGATATATTAAAGTAAAGGGACTCTTTTGAAGCAAAAATATGATATTTTAGAGAGAAGTGAGAGTGTTCTAGAGAGAGGGAAAACCCTAGGCTAATTGTCCATCAATCCTTGCTCAAGACTTGGTGAATTCACAAGGAAAACTCACAAGGTCTTCATCATAGAGGTAAGGTTCTAACCCTAGTCTTCAATTTCGAGTTTGGGTAGAAGATGGGTAACTGGGAGTACGATTTTTGGATATGGGAGTTGTTATATGTATGCATGTAGCTATGAGGATGGTTGGGAGGTAATTGAACCGGTATGAGTAAACTCTTGGTGTTGAATTAGTTGTGGAGTGAAGCAAATCTTATGGAAGAACCTTGTAATCAAATTCGCACACCTAGTGTTTGATAAAACGCTCCAATGAGCTGAAACCACGAATATATTCCTAATTTGTGTTCAATTTTGCTATTTCTCCAAATAGATCGAAGTTGCTAGGATTTTCGGAACTGTGTAGTGAATTAAGGAAGGCTCAAATCAAGGTATGAAGGCTAAACTCTTATTCTAGTATCGGAATTCCCGAATCCTTGTAAAATTCTATCATGTGTTGTCGAACTTGAAATGCTATTGATGTGGGGTATTCAAACTAGTAGAATTGATGCCCAATTGGCATAACGTGTTAGAACCCTCGTGTATTAATGATTCTCTATTTCTTACTTAATCATGTTATACCTCTTTGGGAAGAAGATCTAGTATGAAATCAATGTGATTAAACACTTATTTCTCATATGATGAAACTTTATGAATTTACACTTGCTAAGGCCAAAGGTGCCAAACAATTGATTAGAAAGGAACTCTTTTGTACATAGTATTATCATTTTGGGAACTCGAGCTGTGGCATTATGGTTACACCTCTACCCGCATACGTTGGGGTGAGGCGGCAGGGCCGCTTTGTGTAGAGCTGTGGTATTGTGGTTACACCTCCACCCGCATACGTTGGGGTGAGGCGGCGTGTCCGCTTTGTGTATAGTTGTGGTATTCTAAATACACCTCCACCCATATACATTGGGGTAAGGCAGTGGGGCCGCTTTGTATAGAATTTCTGGTATTGTGATTGCACCTCCACCCGCATACATTGGGGTAAGGCGGAAAGGCCGCTCTGTGCAAAGGTAGTTGTAGAGGATTCTCGATTTGAAATTTATAAGTGTTATTGGAAGTTCTTAATAAATATGTATTGACTTTTGTGGCTATCTAAGCCCTATCATCGTAATCATGATTCATCATATTCATGTTATATTTTCAAGTCCTTGAATAGATGTTTCGGTTTTCATACTAGTACTATTCGACTTGTACTAACGTCCCTTTTGTCGGGGGCGCAACATCTTTAAAGGATGCAGGTGGTTCCATAGAGGAAGGCATTGACTAGTGATAGTGGTACACTCTTTTCCCAGCTGACTTGGTGAGCCCCACTTCATTCCGGGGTTGTGTATCTTTTGTTCCGTGTGTATTATGTTTTGACGTATAGCCGGAGCCTTGTTGCCGACACTATCATTATACTCTTTTATATCTATTAGAGGCTCCATAGACATGGTGTGGGTTTTGTATTGATATTGGGAAAGTCAAGATAGTAATGATGTATGTGTGTTACATCTTCTACTTCGAACGATGAAAGTGTGTGTATTTTGAGACTTTATAAATGAAGTAACTAATGGGGATGGAATTAGTGTTGTTCATGAACCCTCTTGTTGTTAATTAATGAAAGATATTTTTTTCTTTATCCATGGGTGAGTTGGGTAGACGGCACTGTGCAGGCTTGCTCGACCGGGGTAACTTTGTTGAGCGTCGGTCACGCTCCCCGAGTGTAACACCCTGAAAAATTTCGAAGTACTTAAGTGTAAGGCCTGGTAAAATTTGCAAAGAAAATAATGTTTCATGGTGCCGGACTAGGATTACGTGTTTGAGGATTATAGAAATTGTAAGTCTTGAACTCTTTGGGTAGAACAATGCACGTGAAAGTAAAGGAATTTTTTTTTCGGAAATATGCATTTATGCGGTCCATTATGCGACCTCATAATCACTCTGCGGGCCGCATAATGGCCGCATAAGTGAGCAGGTGAGGGCTATTCGAGAAGCAGCTATGCGGTCGACTATGCGACCGCATAACTGTTGCGGTGCATTATGCGGACTGCATAACAGTTATGCGGACCACATACACAGGCAGTTCTTTTGGCTATTTTATAACCAATTATGCGACCGATATGCGGACATGCGATCGCATACCTTGTTCCGGAGCTCCATTTTTGGGTTTTTAAAACCCGACCCTATTTCGTTAAATACCTCTTTGGGCCATTTTTGAGACATAATCTGATATTTTAGAGTGAGAGAGAGTGCCCTAGAGTGAAAAGGTGTTCTTCTATAATTTTTCTTCAATTCTTGCTCAAGTTTTGGAAGATTAAGAAGGGAAGCTTATTAGGTCTTCATCCTAGAGGTAAGATTCTACACCCTAACCCTCAATTTCGAATTTTGTGTAGAAATGGATAATAAGCAAGATAATTTTTGGGCAAAAGGGTTGGTTATTTTACATGCATGTGTTATCGAAGGGTGTAGAAAGATTGTTGAGCTAAAAATGGTAAATGTTGGGTTGTGGGATGATGAAGCCCTTCATAAAAAGGACATTGAAACCTTAATGCACATCTAGTGTTTGATACAATGCTCAAATGAGCTAGAACTATGATCATCTTCCTAATTTTGATTTAATTTGTTATATTTCTAAAATAGATTGAAGTAGCTAAGAATTCCGGAATGTTTTAGAGTGTAAGGAAGCTCAAGTGAGGTCTGTTGGCTAAACTCTTCTCTTAGAATTGAATCCCACGATATTCATGTAAATTATGTAAGTCCTGAGTGATTTATTATGAAATTGGGTATTCCGAGTAAGATTGGGTTGAAAGATATATGTTCAACAAGCATCCCAAAATGCTCTATTCATGTTATGTTAGCAATTGAGGATGTGTTAAAATATGGGTTGTGCATTAATAATGTTTCGACTTTAAGTCAAGTTCAAATGAAGGCTATTATGCCAATATTTGTGAAATATCTCTATGTGCATTAGACTCTAAATTGCGCGCATGTGTACTATACACTTTGATTTGAATTGTGTTTATTGTTGATGATGAGGAAGATATTTGAAATTGATAATGTGAGCATGAAATACTGAATATGGCCAACGTGCCAAGAATGATCTTATAATTATGGCCACTAGTGCCAATGAAATGAAAAGATGTGAAAGTATTATGAAATGCGATGATTGATATAAAAAGATTCATGTCTCAAATAAGACAGCCTAGCCTGTCGGGTCGTGATCGAACACCATGCCGCACACATAGTGGTGATTGTGCTGGAAATTGTAATTCAAATGGTAATTGTGGTTGATGTTCCTAATGGATAGCCTAGCCGATCAGGTCGTGATCGGACTCTGTGTTAAAGACGGTGGTATTGATATTGAGAGAAATTGTGATTCATGTCTCTAATGAGATGGCCTAGCCGATCAGGCCGTGATCGGACTCTGTGCTGAGAGTACGGTGGTACCGGTATTGTGAATAATGGTATTGTGGACAATGGTATATCGATACTAAAAATCTCCCAATGTGAGATATGGAAATTAATTTGAACACTTTCTTGATCCTAAATTGAGTTTTGATATTGGTTAAGTCTTTCATTGATATTATGATAATCTTATTTGTATTATTTGTCATTCTATTGAGAGGGTGTTTAATTATGCATACTAGTACTATTCGACGGTACTAACATTCCTTTTGCCGGGGGCGCTGCATCTTTAAATGGATGCAGGTGGTTCCACAGTAGGAGATATTGATCATTGATAGCAGTGCACCTTCTTCCCAGCTGACTTGGTGAGCCTCACTTCATTCCGAGGTCATAAATCTTTTGTACTTTGTGTATCCTGTTTGAGGTATAGACGGGGCCTTATTGCCGGCATTATCATTGCACTCTACTTTATCTATAGAGGCTCCGTAGACATAGTGTGGGTTATGTATTGGTGCTGGGGAAATACAAACTATGTTATGTTGTGGATGTAATACTTGTCCATTTGAGACTTTAAAAAATGATGAAACTATTGGAAATGAATTGGTATTGTAGACATGAACACATTTTTGTCTAATTAATGATAATATGTATTTTCTCTATTCATGGATGAGTTTGGGTAGAATGAAATCTAACAGGCTTGCTCGGTCAGGTTCATTCGGTTGAGCGCCGGTCGCGCTCCTCGGTTTTGGGGCGTGACAAACTTGGTATCAGAGCCTAAGGTTTTAAAGTGT
>AWOL01S0043083.1:0-10424 GCA_000715115.1 Nicotiana otophora
ATGACTATACTCTCTTCGTCAGATCTCTCTGATAGTTCATGCAATAGATGTTTCCATGCTTTCTCAGATTGGTCCCATAAAGATGTTGTCACGCCGTCTTCCAAGCTATTTAACCAACCAGATGGAACATTTTGCATTCCTGATGCATCCTGCAGAGGAAGCAGCTGAATATTTTAAGCATGGAAAGCATATCAACTGCAAAAATATGTGTGCACAGACAACAACAACAACAACAACGACCCAGTAATCCAATAGTGTAGGAGTGAGCTACAGGATAAAAACAACCGATTCACCAAAATCTGCAACATAAATAATTTAGACCCCCACATAACCACTAGAAGAACAACCCTTCTGATCACAGACTAATTAATTGACTGTATTCTTGTACTTGTAAACTTCTGATAAGGAATTAATGAGTAAACCAAAATCCAATAAGGTTTGTGAAATCGTGAATTCTAAAACCAACCCTTTTGGTAGTAGACTGATTTTATAAAAGTTCAAATTTGAAAGCAAGAAATAATATAAGGTGAATAGCCATTTTTTGCAGGATTTATTCAGAGAAAATCAAGAAGTTTTGATGACAACGGCTCCAGAATTTTAAATCTTCCAATCTCAAAACAGATGCATCCTTATATTTTTTATCTTAAGAATGTTCTGCATGCAACGCTCTTAATAAATTCGTCAATTTGTTTAAGTTTAGGAAATCAGGAACATGTCTCTTGCCTTCTTCGATTGTGTTAGAATAGTTTCAACATCTAGATCTGGTATCTGCTTCGTCTCCACATAGCGTGGGATACAGTCAGCTCCAAGGCAGTCAGCAGCTTCTTGAACCTACAAAATTCAGTATAAAATTTGGTGTTAAGTAAGCAACAACAACAACAACAACCCAGTATAATCCCACAAGTGGGGTCTGGGGAGAGTAGGATATACACAGCCTTACCCCTACCCTGGCAGGGCAGAGAGACTGTTTCCGATTTTGTGTTAAGTAAGCTAATGTTCTTTATATAAAGGACTGTCAATCAACATACTATCTGAATGGTCTTACTTTGGAGATTGTGTCGGCTGTCTCTACAGATGTCCTTTTAGTTCCACTGACTATAGTACTCACTTTCAGATCAAGAAGAAGCTCTGCTATTTTCTGCGCCTGTCACCCATTTTAATAAAATTCTGTAAGGTTGTGACACCCCCGATATCAAGCTGAATGCTACTATTGTAATTACCATCATACCTGTATAACTCCAAGCATGTTCATGGGGCCATTGCCAGAATACGGCACACTACTCTGTAAACATTTCAACACCAATGAGAAAAAAAGCAGAAAATGGTCAAAGCAACAGATAATGACGCCCCAAAAAACAATGAGTAATTTGAACAGCTTGTCAACATGCTAAAAGAAATTGGGGCTAAAAACCTGAAAGTTAAGGAGAGGACAAATCAGAATTTATATAGTAGATGACAAACAATCCTGAGTACTCCCCCAACACCATACCTAATCTACGAGTGCAAAGCAATGTTTACCAGGTAAGAAACATTCATAAGGTGCTTAAGCCCCATTCTCAATTTCCTATGTCACTGAGGATAACAATTTAAAAGCAGTATTGCCACATCCAAGATCAGCCAACCAACACAAGGCTGTTTTTTTCTTTTTCTTTTACTTAATCTGTGCAAAGTGACCTCTGACATCCTATATCCCTTCTCTTTGTTTATGCTCAGGTTCAAAACTAATCTGTTAAATCAGTTAAGATAGAATTAAGTTTAAACAGATTTTGAAGTCCTCAAGCAGAAATATGATCTGCTGATGTAAAGTCTTCGTCGTCCATATCTCTTATCATAAGCTAAAAAGTAAAGTTATTTGTAATTCTGGAAGTACTTCTAAGATAACTAAGTTTCAAGAAGTTAAAAAGTGGAAGCTGTTTGCTTTGAGCACATAAGAGAGAAATCTAAAGTCAAGCATTTTGAGCCAACAGTCACTATTGTGAATAGAAATTGCTCAAGCCATTGCAGAGGTGGAAGAAATTGTCTCTAGTATTTTCAAACTTGGCAAGTACATTCTCCACCTCTAGAAAAAGAACATGATCTCAAGTTAGTCACTGGAATGGTTCGTATATAGCCTTTCTTCCTATTAATTTACCCGTTCATCCATTGGTTTTGTCTATAAGGGTGGTATCTTCGAGAATGATCTCATGAGAGGGTGATGAAATAGAGAGATAAGGTTCTTCTATTAGCTGAAGACCAAAATCCTAGCACCGAATGTATGTGTCACTCAATTCCTTTTTGTTTTTTTCTTTGATTATGTGTATCTGTCACTCAAACTAGTCTTCAACCAGAAATTGTTGCAAGCGGTTTGGACAATCATACTTCCATAAGGATCAAAAGGGCTCTTTTCAGAAAAGATCCACGCTTTCAACTCTGTTCTCACATAAACTTTTTCTCCAAGCAACCGCTATTTCAGGGTCATAGACCACCTTGTTATATCATAAATTTGAAATCAAGAAGCCAAATATGTCTGTTCATTGGGAATACAGAATGATTGGTCCATTGCTTACTGCATACCTCTAGGTCACTCTCTGACACTCCATGGCAGACAAGTACGATCCGCTTACTAGCTTTTCTGCCTGCAGAACTGCCCCCTGCTACAGGCGAACCTGGGGTCTGCATTATCCAAAATTATGTCACAGCACAAAGATAAATCAGATACCACGAGAAAACACAGCCTTGAAGTCCAGTCCAGATAAAGCCATAAAGTAGAAAAATCCATCAAGTAGTTACAAAGAAATGAAGAGAGCAGTTCTGAACCTACAAATCATCTGTTGACCTTGAATTATCTGACAACTAAATGTAAAACTCAGTTGTGCAGATCCATTTACATCAATGTTTTTCAGCTGGTTTAGTGGATTCAGAAAGTCAAGTTCAGATTTTAGTTTACTGCATGAAGTATCACGGGGTACATAAGATCCTAAGCTTCAGTTGCTACTCTAAACATGCATGTATATGGGGATTCTAAAGTAAACTAAATTACCAAGCACTTCTGGAAGCAATTCGGAACCCCTCTTTCTTTACTTACAAAGAAAGGATTTCTGTGGTCAATAAATGGATATTCTTAGTTTGCTTTATTGATAGACCAGCTTAATGAACGGGTTGGCAGGTACAAAGTTATTTAAGATGCATGCATGCCCGACCTCCATGGGAGATCATTGGCTCTTCTGCAAGAAGCAGGCATGCCAAGCATCACTTCTAGTGTTAGAGAGCCTAATTAGAATATTGGATTAAGACGGGTCTAAATGGAGCGATATAGATGCTGAGAATTCATATAGCACTTAGAATACCAAACTAGCTTGTGATTAGGCGTGGTTGTTGTTGTTGCACTCTCTTATATTTAGAGAGGGGATTGACCAATCAATGGATCTAAAGGAATGATATTAAAGCATTAGAAACTTTCTGAAAGGAAAATATGTTATGCTGAATTTTCTTATCTGAGCTAGAGTTTTTCAAATCATCCAAAACTTCATGTCACAATGAAGATAACTAGCAGAAAGTTTTCCATTTTATCAATAATCACTTAACAGATAAAACTGTTCTTATATAAAGTTGAGTACAAGTATTACCAGATCAGATACCTGATTTAAACGATTAAGGCAAATACTTGGGGTTCCGCCCTCAGGTTGTGGAGTGAAGTCCAGCACACTAACCCCGCAATTGCTTTGAAGTAGAATCCTGAAGTACTCAGTTCCTAATCCTGATTGATGGTGAAACAAATATAAAAGCTAGGTTCGGACTGCTAGCAGATGTTACAAACCTTATATTAAGCAAACCATACCAATGGCTGTTGCAATGAGAGCCTGATTAACCGCGTTATGAGCAACTACTAGGACGGACTTGCTTTCATGGACCAAGATCTTCTCCCAGCAGCTTTTAGCACGAGCCCACAACTCTCTCACTGGATAGTGACCATCTATGATGAAATTAGGTGCATCTATTTGCCATTGACGAAAAGCTTCACCATATTTAGCTTTTCCTTCATGCTTCAGGAGGCCCTAGAGCAGACATATGTTTTCAGAACAGTGAAATATTAAGCATGAGTTGGTCCACATGCAAGCAGACAACATGAATATCTTTTCACCATCCTATTGCAATTATTCACAGATTTTAAGTTCAAGATGAAAAACAGAGGAGGTGTGTAAGCTTTAACTGACTTGGAATGAGTAAAGGTCAATTTCCCTCATGTCAGAGTCAGTAATGATCTCCTCCTCGCGAGCACCCCATATTATCTCAGCTGTCCTCTTCGAGCGACGCAGTGGACTGGAACATGCAGCCCACCTCTGTCAACCATTTTGGAAACATAAAAAAGAATAGAAGACTCTTATTGTTCTACATGCATTAGCTAAAAGTGAAATTCATATGCAATTTATGCTCAGGTTTATTAAGAACAAATTAGTTGAAATCCTTTAACTGCTCTCCGGCATTTAACATACAACAACAACAAACCCAGTATAATCCCACAAGAGGGCTCTGGGGAGGGTAGTGTGCACGCAGACCTTACCCCTACCTAGAAAGTAGAGAGGTTGTTTCCGATAGACCCTCGGCATTTAACATAAAGGATAAAATTCATATGCTGCAGTTAATCTGGAAATTTGCTTCTCCCTTATCTATTTCTTTAAGTTATTAGTTTGCTCCTTTTTAATTTGCAGAGAATTAACTCATCGGAACTAACAGATATAAGACGACTCCTTTGAATGAAAAGTTACCAGTAGAAAACTGAAGCATACAGACACTAAAAGAGCATATTATCCTTGCTTAGAGGTTAGCGGTAAAGGAGCTGAGTCAAACACTCAAGCGGAGTTTTCAATACTGGAGTGCCTAAGCTTATAGTCCCTGTCCAGTTTGATAAATAAACCCGAAAAAAGCCTGACTACGATGACCAGAAATTATGTTCCCGAAAAGCTTTGTTCGTTCACACTGGGATCGGAGAACATGGATTCCTTATATTTGCACTGCTAAGACCCCCCACCCAACCCATAAATGTAGAACAGACGAATGAGGAGTATGAAAAGAGAGTTCGAAGGTCATATCAGGTTGGCTGGTATGACTGTGCTCTAATTCAACAAAGACTACAAAATTTACCCTTAACGAGAATCTAACAAACCGAGTTACTAAATATGAGCTTATTTGGTTATGGGTACCTTCTATCTACTGTGCCCCGTTTTAAAGTTCCAAGGTTATTAATCATCAAAGCAATATACACCTTCACAAAGATAGAAAGTCAAGATACATATCTTGAGATATGCTTAGGACATACCAAAGGTCAACAACTATTCGAGCAACCCAAAAAGTTCAGGACATTGCCATTCACCTAAGTGACCTTATAGAAGTGTCCATACTTCTGAACCAACATACTTTGCCTTTGTAGTTGCAATATGTTCCATTCCCTTAAGTTGCAATCAGTATCTAGACAAGTTGATTTGGCACTTCTCTAAGGCAGAAAAAGTTCTCAAATTGTCAAATTGGAAGAAACTTGAGATTTGTAAGTTTTATAGAGCAGTGGTTAGACCGGTCATGTTGTATGGGCAGAGTGTTGGATAAGATGTTGAGGTGGATGTGCGGACACACTAGGATGGATAAGATTAGGAATGAAGATATTAGGGAGAAGGTGGGCGTGGCCCCCATGGATGGCAAGATGTGGGAAGCGAGCCTCAGATGGTTCGGGCACGTGCAGAAGAGAAGCCCAGATGCCCCGGTTAGGAGGTTTGAGCGGTTGGCTTTGGGGGTACGAGAAGAGGTAGATGGCGACCTAAGAAGTATTGGGGAAAGGTGATCAGGAAGGACATGGCGCGACGTCAAATTTTCGAGGACATGGCCCTTGATAGGAAGGTGTGGAGGTCGAGCATTAGGGTTGTAGGTTAGGAGGTAGTTGTGCATTTTCCTAATTTGTATCGGGTGTGAGGATAGTCTGATAGTGTTTTGTCTTAAACGGCTAGTGGTTAGTGTTTGTGTTCACTCTATTCTTCCGTTTTTCATAGTACCAGGTTGTATTTATTGGTTATTGTTATTGCTTTTCCGTCTAATTTCTGATTCTTGCGATGCTGTTATTATTTCTCTGGTTTCTGTTGCTGGTACTGATATATTGTCTCGTTTCGTCTTCTTGAGCCGAAGGTCTATCGGAAACAACCTCTCTACTCCCTCGGGGTAGTAGTAAGTTCTGCGTAAACACTACCCTTCCCAGACCCCACTTGTGGGATTTCATTGGGTTGTTGTTGTTGTTGAAGAAACTTGAGATTAGCAGCAGAAGACCAGGCTCCTAACAAATGAAGGGGCTACTGATTCTTTCCCTAGTCAGGAAAACCTACTGCACTAGCCAATTACTCTTAGTGGACGCAACATGTTCGTAACCTAAAGGAAAACTAATGCTCCATTTCTTCATTAATTGTGCCTATCACGAATGCCAGTTAAATACTCAGCGAATTTTGAAACTTGGAAATACTAAAACTAGTAAGAGGACAAAGAATTACTACTACTTATTTTCATCTCTTTAGGATTATTTCATGGATTTTTAAAAAACTCAAAACCAAGTTGGATCAAACCAGTCCATCAGACAAACTACGAAGGTTGTCTCTTTTTCTCAGTACAATTTGCAAAGAAAGTTATATATGATCGAAATAGATTTCGGCCTTCGTACCTCCGATCGAGTTCGAACGATGATCGATCGAACTGAGACTCCAAAGATGGAACAAACAAGCCTTGAACCCGAGGGCTCGATCCATGTCGAGTTAGACATTGTTTTCGAGCTCTAGTCCAAATCGAACTATGACGCATATTAAAGCTATCATGTTTATGATCCAGAGACCAACCAACATTGATCCCGAATCAATTCGATAGCTCGAGTCAGAATCGAGCTCGAGCCAAGATCGAGAGCTCGAGTCAGAATCGAGCTCGAGCCAAGATCGAGAGCTCGAGTCAGAATCAAACTCAAACCAAGATTGAAGGCTCGAGGCAAGATCGAGCTCACAGACAAAAGCCGTTGCAATCCCACTAGCGAGAATCTTGGAAGAAATTGTGGAAAAACTGATTTATCATGGGTCTCCCACTGAGTATTTTTTATTATGCTTAGAGCAAGGTAACTCTATTATAAAGGGCATGGTTATCATTTATGAAAAAGCAAGTTTTTTTCTCAGGCTTACATTGTAATAAAAACGTTATATTCTAGCATAGTAAAGAATCGCTATTTCAGGTTTCTTAAATTGATTCTACTTGTTGAGTCCTAAGATTCATTTTTCCTTACAACCTTATCTATTTCGCATTCTTTGCAATCCATATTTATATTTCTATTTATCCTTACAATTTATATTAAGTTACGTCACATATCCTTGGAACTACGTATAAATTCAACTCTATCCAATCCATTTTTCGGGTAAACAAAAGTCAATGTTCTTGTTCAATCATAAATTAGGTACTATTGTACAATAAAGCATAAATCTCTCGGGAAAATAATTTTATTAAAAAAAAAGAAGCAAGGGTAGTTAAAATGAGGAATAGAACCTTGAAAAGCAGACATCAAAGGAGTCATCAATAAGCATTTGACGAGAAGTTTCAGCCTGAGACTCTCCTTTAGAAGTAAGAACAGAGAAATCGGAGCTGCCTTGGATCCGACCTTCTGCATTCCACGTGCTTTGCCCGTGCCTCACCAGCACAACCCTCTTCGCCGCCTTTATCGGCGGAAACTCCAAACCCTTTAAACCCTCAATTTCACTCCGCCCCTCTTTCTCAATTTCCTGAGTAGCACTTGAAGAAGAGCGTATAACTGTACATAAGGGTCTGTTTGGATTGTGAAAAGGGAAATTCTTAACTGGTTTATGGATGAGGAAAGAGCTTGCAGCTATGGAGTACATTCTTGGATTTTTGTTTTCTTGAGAATGGTGATTCTGCTGCTGTTTCAACTGTTTTTTGGCGCTAAAAGACAGTGGAATTGTAGTATATTTTATGTGGTTACCGTTGGTTTGGTTCTATCGAATCAACTTAGCAAGAAAGAAGATGAGAAGAAGAAGCAGGCTAAAATAATGACACGTGGTGATTTTATTCCTCTTTTTTTTTTTTTAAAAAAAAATTTAGTTTAATTTCCAGAAACACACAATAATGCGTCGTGTCTGATACATATGTCCATCAATTTAACCGGGAGGCAATCATCGGATGAAAAATAAATACGAAGCATTCTTAAAATTGACTGCCATGAGAAGATATCCCACAATTATTATAAGTAATTGATATAGAATATACGATACTACCATTTTGCTACCTCATTTTCATTGTTATACAAGTATAACTAAAAATTGCTTCCAAAAACGTTGTTAAGTAGCTTCTTTGCAACCCTCACATGTTTATTCCGTTTGAACTTTTAAAAACACAATACGTTTTAGTCAGAGGCGGATCCGGGATTTGATGGTTGTAAATGCCACTGTATTTAATGTAAACATACCCGTAATCAAAGAGGTTAAATTTATTAGGTATACATGAATTTGGCCGGTTCGCTATATTTTTAAATTAATTCGGTTCGGTTCGGTTCGATCTATTTTGAGTTAATTTTGTTTGCCTTTACAAGATCTTTTGGTGCATAAATAAACACATGATAACGAAACTGAATATATTTGGTCCTTTCAAGGAAAAAATAATATTAACTACATAAAAAAAAATGATTAAAAACAAATGATTAAAAACAAATTTAAAAAATTGAGATCTAGAACGAGAAAACATAGGCAAATATACTTCTATAATCTAAAGAACTACTAATAAAAATCAGATTGTATATAGGAAAAATATCAACATGAAGATAAAAGAAATTAAGAAAAAGAGGAGAAAGGAAAACAATCTAGAAAGAAGGAATAACACAAAAAAGTACTCAATATGAGTTAAAGGAGGAATACGTTTTAGACTTTTAGTTAATAGATTTTTAAAAGTAACGTTGAAGTAGTTTATAATCAAGAATCCCAAATAAATGTAGAAGTTTTAATGAAGTTCATGAAGAACGTGTAAGATATTGTAACTGTTGAATACCGTGCGAATGATAAAAGAATTTATTTAAACTTTAACTAAGATACAATCATGAGTGTAAGTTTTGTTTGAGATGTACATAAAAGTCATTGACCTAAAAAATAAATTAAGTTCAGAAAGTTGCTAGTATATACCGTTCTTCTTTGCATGATTTAAATTGAATCTCTTACTCTTTTTCTTCATCTTAATATTTCTAAGCTATGGTCTAAAGCTAAAGAAGTTTTTAAAAAAAACATTATTTCACTATTCAAAGCTTTTTTATTTCCTTTATCTCAGTAAATCTTGTAAAACATGAATTCTTTATTTGATGAAATTAAGCCTTTTCATCACCCAATGAGCCCCTTCTTGTAATAGACTCTGGCTGTCTCGTTTCAAATTTTCATCTAGGTTTATCTCTTTTGAACTCTAAAATCTTCTCTTCCTTGTATTTTATTTTTTCTTTTCTAATATTTTTTTATATTTTTTTTAATGTGGATTTCCAATATAATTATAAAGATCATAAATTATTTTAGATGTAATTTTGGGCTTTTTATTTTGAACAAATCTGTATTTATTTGGGAAGTGATCGCACAAAAGAAGTTGATAAAACCGCGATGTATTTGTTAGAGACTAAATGGGTTTGTTTCATTTTTTTGGGTACTGAATTGGCACTACAAATCTAATTCAAATAAAATAAATACAAAAAAATATAAATGGGAGTGTGGGTTTCTCTTCATGCATGAGCATTTAACGTAAAGATGTCCAAGATTAATTAAGCATAAGATATGACCATTCATTTTTTAGGTTTATTTTTAGTTTCTAGAATTATTATTAGTAGTATATGTAAAATAAGAGCTAAATAAGCACATCTATCAAAAGAGAAAACTCAAAAGAAGAACCATAAGTAGAAAAGTAATGAATGTCCAATAAAAGGTTGTGTTGTACAATGACACGTGCTAAGAATATTTAAGCCGTATTTAATTATTTATATTTTGACTTTTCATAAATTTTTGCATAATTTAATATGAATCTTAGTTAGTATCGTATATTAAACACTGCATAAGTGTATGCTAGGGCTGGCAAGTGGGCCGGTCCAAACGGTCCCGGGCCCGGTCCCAAATTAAACAGGCAAAACGGTCTCGGGCTAAACGGGCTTTTTGTAGGGACCGGACCGGGACCGTTTGGTCCTGGGCTAAACGGTCCCGGCCCGCGGGCTAAACGGGCTAAGTGGGCTAAGTAGTCCCAACATATTTTTTTTTTAAAAAAAATTAAATAGATATTAGTGACAAAAAGGATGTTAAAAAAAAAACTAAGACAATTCTTTGTAAATTTTATTATAGAAGTGTGACCTAAATTTTAATATTCAATATTTAATATCGAATATATATAGTATATAAGATGTATAT
>AWOL01S0043085.1:0-16321 GCA_000715115.1 Nicotiana otophora
GGATGTGAACGTTATGAACAGAAATCGGAGCGAGAATTGCACCCGTTTGTAGAATGATTACCTTCCAAGTTACCTACAGAACTTAAAATATGATGCACGTGAATATATAGGGTTATTGCATAAATTTAAACATGATGCAGACTCCCTTCGGACCATGGGAGTGATATGTGGACAATGAGGATGATATCCTTAGACTATGACGTCCTGGTCCATAAAGCGTATGATAAGGGATTCGCAGGCCATGAAATGGTGTCCACGGGACATGAGGATGGTGCCTTTAGACTATGACGCATTTGAATAATGATATGCAATTTCAAGAGATCCTCAGGCCATGGCATGATGTATTTGGGCTATGAGGATGATGCCTTCAGACTATGATGCCTTCGTACAATGTGGCGGTGTTTCAGCCCATGAAATGCAAAGATGCGACGATATCAATCATTTGATAGAGGGAACATGTGATGCTTAGTCGTATGCGAGAACGAGACAAGGCAGTGTTTAGCCTTGTATGTGATGAGGGCAGTGTTTAGCCCTATGCATAGGAAGGCAGCGTTTAGACTTATGCAATAATGGAGGCAATGCTAAGCCTCATGTAATGGAAATAACGCCTAGTCTTATGCAAGGAAAGGCAACGTTTAGCCTTATGAAAAAATGGAGGCAATACTTAGCCTCATGCAATGTGATGGAGACAGTGCTTAGTCTCATGCAAAGGAAGGTAGTGCTTAGCCTTGTTGCGCCATAGAATTTCAGCATTATTTGATACTAATTACATAGACTTTAGCTAATTTATTAAAGATGACAAAAACCAGTAGAAGAGCAGAAATGTGGCAGGTTTGAGACCGTATAAATGATGTGCGGGCTGCAGACTAACCGCAGAGTGAAGCAGTCCAACCCAGTTGTGAGAGTGGATTCTACGATCCGTTATGCGGTCGCATAACTCTAGTGCGGACCGCATAGTGATCGCACAAATGCAAAAAGAGTGTTTGAGAAAATAATTTTGTGGTATGATATGCGGTCCAGAAATGGATATGCGCCCGCATAACAGAAATGCGATGGAACACTGGAGATCCGGGCAACCGACTCTGCGAAGGAAAGTGAAGATATGCGAACCGCGAAAGCTGTCTGCGACCCATTATGCGATCGCATACTTGACCTGCATGGCATTTTTGTCACTTTTTGTTCCCTACTTTTAGCCCATTATAAATAGAAAAACTAAGGTTATTGTAGGACATCTTGTCTGAAAAAGAGGCTACACTTAGAGCATTGAATGCACCATAGTTTTGGAAGCTTTTGAAGAGAGACACTTGTGATCTTTGTAAGCTTTATGACTTTATTTATTACCTTGTTCTTGGATTCTAGTATGAATAGCTAGTTTTAAATATTAAGGTTGTGGACCCTAAATAGGTGTAATGTTAATGGGTGTTTACCATTGAATATATATATAATGGTTGGNAATGATGCCTTCGTACAATGTGGCAGTGTTTCAGCCCATGAAATGCAAAGATGCGACGATATCAATCATTTGATAGAGGGAACATGTGATGCTTAGTCGTATGCGAGAACGAGACAAGGCGACATTTAGCCTTGTATGTGATGAGGGCAGTGTTTAGCCCTATGCATAGGAAGGCAGCGTTTAGACTTATGCAATAATGGAGGCAATGCTAAGCCTCATGTAATGGAAATAACGCCTAGTCTTATGCAAGGAAAGGCAACGTTTAGCCTTATGCAAAAATGGAGGCAATACTAGCTCATGCAATGTGATGGAGACAATGCTTAGTCTCATGCAAAGGAAGGTAGTGCTTAGCCTTGATGCGCCGTAGAATTTCAGCATTTTTTGATACTAATTACATAGACTTTAGCTAATTTATTAAAGATGACAAAAACCAGTAGAAGAGCAGAAATGTGGCAGGTTTGAGACCGCATAAATGATGTGCGGGCTGCAGACCAACCGCAGAGTGAAGCAGTCCAACCCAGTTGGGAGAGTGGATTCTACGATCCATTATGCGGTCGCATAACTCTAGTGCGGACCGGATAGTGATCGCACAAATGCAAAAAGAGTGTTTGAGAAAATAATTTTGCAGTATGATATGCGGTCGAGAAATGGATATGCGCCCGCATAACAGAAATGCGATGGAACACTGGAGATCCAGGCAACCGACTCTGCGAAGGAAAGTGAAGATATATGAACCGCGAAAGCTGTCTGCGACCCATTATGCGATCGCATACTTGACCTGTATGGCATTTTTGTCACTTTTTGACCCCTACTTTTAGCCCATTATAAATAGAAAAACTAGGGTTATTGTAGGATATCTTGTCTGAAAAAGAGGCTACACTTAGAGCATTGAATGCACCATAGTTTTGGAAGCTTTTGAAGAGAGACACTTGTGATCTTTGTAAGCATTATGACTTTATTTATTACCTTGTTCTTGGATTCTAGTATGAATAGCTAGTTTTAAATATTAAGGTTGTGGACCCTAAATAGGTGTAATGTTAATGGGTGTTTACCATTGAATATATATATAATGGTTGGTTGATATATGTTCATTTCTCACACTTCATTAATTGTTGATGGTTGCAAATATTGACTAATGCCATTTTACTCTATCTTTACATGGAAAACTGGGTTAGGTTTGGTAGAATTAAATAGCAAAAACTTAAGGCTTTAAACCTTGTTTAATATAATCGCTTAGGAATAAGTGGGTTCTATTTGGGAAATATTGGTTGTTCTTAACTGTAACTCTTTTATATTTGGGAAAATCATAAAGGGAAAATACTAGCTAATTATTGGAAAATATTGGGTAGTCATTTACGAACCATTTGCATATAATGGACCTTCAATTAGAAATATATCATATTAACACCGATAGCATTACATTCCATTGATGGGGACACAACCTTGGTTTCCTTAATTGAATTAATTACATTCTCGCAACAAAATAGTTTTCCTAATACTTAACAATCACAACACTCTCTTTTTAAACTAACAGAGTAGGATTACGACTTAAGTCAATTTTTACACTACTCAAGTAATCTTTTCACACCTATTCCCTGTGGGATTCGACCCCAATCTAGTTGGGTTATTATATTTAACATCGACCGTCTTACACCATTTATTTAGGTGTAATTTGAGCGTATAAATTTTGGCGTTGTTCTCGGAGAATATGGTTTTGAAATTACTAAATAGTGTGTTCTTTACTTTACGTCTTCTTCTATTCCATCAGAGTTTGCTTGCTTTGCTTGGTGTCATTAGGTAAACATGGGCGCGCTGAAAGAAGAGAATACTTTTGTGGATATAGATGAGTATATTGAGGATACAAATGCCATTTTCCCTCCAAGAGTTGATGCTGCCACCTACAAAGTAGAACACAGTCTAATCCTAATACTGAAGGAAGAAGGGTTTTTCCGAAATGCCACAGATGATGATCCGACACAACATCTCAGAAATATTTTGGGTGTGTGCGTGATGCAGAAGCAGAATCATGTCTCAAATGATGCCCTAAGGTTGATGGAGTTGAAGTACTCTCTAGCAGGAGAGGCAAGACAGTGGATCCAAAATCTACCTCCTAATTCCATCCATACTTGGCCTGAACTTGTCTGAGCTTTCCTAGAAAAATGGTTTCTGCAAAGCAAGAAGTCTGAACTCCGGGATAAAATTTTCTTCTTCAAGCAATTACCGGGAGAGCATCTACATGAAGCATATGATAGATTCAAGTTATACTTGATAAGGTCGCCGAATCATGGTTTTTCGGATAATATTTTGTTGGAGAAGTTTTACATGGGCTTGGATCCTATGAACCAATCCATAGCAAAAAATGCAGCGGATGGATCCTTTGTGGATAAAACATTTGCAAGGGTCACACAAATCCTTGACAAGATGGCAGAACATAACCAANCATAGCAAAAAATACAGCGGATGGATCCTTTGTGGATAAAACATTTGCAAGGGTCACACAAATCCTTGACAAGATGGCAGAATATAACCAAGCTTGGCACTCGGAAGACACCACGGGTGGAATTTCATATGGTACTCCTTCATTGACGAAGATGATTAAGGAGAACCAAGAAAGAGATCAAGTAATTTCCGGGCTTGACACCAACATCAATATGTTGACAAAAATGTTCACTGAAGGCCAAACAAAAAGGTGAATGTCGTGGAGGATGTGCAACCCATGTCAAATGAGGATTACGAAAAAGCAAATTATGTCAACAACTCTCAATGAGGATGTCAAATATAACCCTACCAAGGTTCAGGGCAACAAAACCAATGGAAGTCTAACCCTCAAGGGCAAGGCAACCAACAAAACGACCAAGGTAGTTCAAATCAAGGAAATTGGAGCAACCACAACAATAATCTTTCAAATCGAAGTTCAAACCCCTATGTTCCACCAAAGGGGCAATATTCTAACTCTCTGCATTGGAAGGAAAGTTCTTCAAGTGAGTCCAAGTTGGAAAACATGCTTGAACGAGTATTGCAAAATCAAGAAAGATCTGACACTTCAATGAAGAATATGATCGAGCTTGTGGGTTCTCACACCGCATCTATTCAAATATTGGACATGCAAATTAGAGACCTCTCAAGAGAGCAAAATCCGAAGCAGAAAGGCACTCTCCTAAGTGACACAATTGCAAACTCAAAAGGTAGTGGGAGTGGTCCGACTTCTCATTGTATGGCCATCACAACTCGAAGTGGGAAAATACTTCAAGGAGAGAATGAACAAGTGGTCGAAGTGGAAGATTCTGAACATAAAGTCGAGGCACAAGTTGAGGTGACAATTGTTGTTGAAGTTGAAAGACTCCCGAAGAAGGTGAAAATTCAAGAAGTGATCCATGAAGAGGTTAAGGAAAAGGTAATAGAGGCACCAAAAACTATAGCACTGATTCCTAGGCCTCCTCCTTTCCATCAAAGACTTTGTAGGAAGGTTGATGATAGCAAACTCGAAATGTTTTATGACATTCTCAAGTAATTATTGATGAACATTCCATTTGTGGAAGCATTTCAAGAGATGCCGGGTTTTCCTAAGTACTTGAAGGATTTGATCACTAAAAGGAGAACCACTAATAATGAAGTGGTGAATGTGACTCACCGGGTTAGTTCCATCATTGCAACAACCACCGTCCAAAAGAAAGAGGACCCGTGAGCCTTCACCATTCCATGCACCATTGGGTTGCACGAATTTGCACAAGCCCTTTGTGATAATGGGTCTAGCATCAACTTAATGCCCCATGCTATTTACAAGAAAGCAGGATTAGGTATGCCTAGGCCTACAAGTATGAGGTTGCAAATGGCTGACCGTTCAATAAAATGACCGGTGGGAATTGTTGATGATGCTCTTGTGAAAGTGGGGAAGTTTCTCCTACCTGCCGACTTTGATATCCTTTATTGTGTTGTTGATAAAGAAACACCTATCATCTTGGGGATACCATTCCTTGCTACCGGGAGAGCACTCATGGATTAAAAACGAAATGAGATCAAGTTCCGAGTTAATGACGAAGAGGTTGCCTTTCAAGCGAGTAAGGGTATGAAATTGCCACATAGATACGAAAGTATCTCAGTCATTGATGATGTTGATGAGGTAGAGGATGCAGTCGAGGTGAACATGGAAGAGGAATGCCTTGGTGAGGCACTGTCGTCTATTTTGGTGAATTTTTATGGTGAATACATGGAAGTATACATGGAATCGGTGAATGCATTGGAAGGGCTTGGGTCTTAACTTATGCACCAAAGAAGCTTTCTCTTGACTTAGAGAATAGAGTCACCCCTCCCGCTAAGCCTTTAATTATCGAGCCAACACAACCTGAGCTCAAACCACTTCAACCGCACTTAAGGTATAAATTTATTGGCTCTAATGAAACTCCACCTGTAATTGTTTCTTCTTTCTTTGATGATGTGCAGGTTGAACACTTATTGAACACCTCGAGGGAGCACAGACAGGACATTGGGTGGACTATAGTGGATATCCGAGGGATTCTAGCCAGAATTTGTGATCACAAAATACAATTGGAGCAAGAGAGCAAACCTAGCGTAGAGCATCAAAGAAGGTTGAACCCTTCCATGCAAGAGGTTATGAAGAAAGAAATCATAAAATGGTTGGATGTCGGGGTTGTGTACCTCATTGACGATAGTCCTTGGGTGAGTCCGGTGCAATGTGTGCTAAAGAAAGGAGGCATGACCGTGATTCAAAACGACAAAAATGAACTCATCCCAACGATCAAATGATCAAATGATTGATCGTCAAGCGAGAATATAATTTTATTGCTTTTTGGATGGTTATTCTAGCTATAACCAAATCAACATCGCCTTAGAGGATCAAGAGTAGACAACATTCACATGCTCGTATGGGACCTTTGCCTTTAGCCGGATGCCATTTGGGATATGCAATGCCCCGGCTACCTTTCAATTGTGCATGATGTCAGTCTTCTCGGACATGCTGGAGGATTTCTTAGACGTGTTTATGGATGACTTTTCCCTAGTTGGTGATTCCTTTGAGCATTGCCTTGAAAACCTTAGGCAAGTGCTCAAACGATGTGAGGAAACCAACCTTGTGCTAAATTGGAGAAAATGTCACTTCGTGGTGGACGAGGGTATTGTTCTGGGAGACAAACATTCTAAGCAAGGCATAGAGGTTTATCGAGCAAAGATCAAGATCATTTCCAAGCTTCCTCCTCCCACTTCAGTAAAAGGCGTTCGGAGCATTTTGGGGCATGCCGGTTTTTATAGGCGATTTATCAAAGACTTCTCAAAAATTGCAAGTCCCATGTGCAAACTCCTTGAAAAGGATGCAAAGTTTGATTTCGATGAGAAGTGCCTCAAAGCTTTTAAGGAATTGAAACCAAGGCTCACCACGACACCTATTATTGTCACACCCTATTGGTCTCTTACATTTGAACTCATGTGTGACGCCAGTGGTGTAGCTATTGGAGTGGTACTTGGTTAATGGCATAACAAGATTCTTCACACACCCGCATGCCCGTCACCTCAACACCAATCACACAATACGTAATTCGGGGTTTCATACCCTTAGCACCAAGTTTAGAAATATTACTTACCTCGAACAAGACAATTCCAATAACAAGCAAGCCAAGAGATGCTCCAAAAATGCCATATCGCGCGTATCAACCTCTGAACGGCTCAAAACTAGCCAAAAGAAACTCCAATACATCAAATAATTCCAAAGGAAACAAGCCCATCGATAAATGTTGAATTTTTAATCAAAACCCCAAAATTGGCCAAAACGTCCAACCCGGGCCACACCTTGGAACTCGAAAAGGCTCACAAAATCCGACAACCCATTCAATTAAGATCCAAACATAATAGTTTCACTCAAATCCGACTCCAAGTCGATGTTCAAAACTCAAAAATTTGCATTATGAAACTTTAGGCTAAAACCCCCAATTTTGTCTTTTGGAACCCTCAATCAAATGCCAAAAATGAAGATAGATTCATGATATAAATTCAAAAATGAGTAGAGCACTTACCCCAGTCCACATGGTGAAAATTACTTCATGAATCGCCTCAATCTAAGCTCTATAGCTCTAAAAATGCAAAAATGGTTGAAACACCCGATGCATTATGCGACCNTATGAGTAGAGAACACTTACCCTAGTCCACATGGTGAAAATTACTTCATGAATCGCCTCAATCTAAGCTCTATAGCTCCAAAAATGCAAAAATGGTTGAAACACCCGATACATTATGCGACCGCAGACCTGTTCTGCGGTGCATTATGCGACTGTAGAACAGGTATGCGGGACGCATAATCACCATAAACCTATTTACACCAGTCATAAAACATCATAAGGAGCTACTTGTGCCCCCAAACAAGGAGCGAAGTGCGAATGCTCAAAATGATCGGTCTGGTCGTTACATCCTCCCCCACTTAAACTTACATTCTTCCTCGAACGAGCCTAGAGTTATTCTTAAGCCATCAAATCACCATGTAACCTTACCATGCACATACCGGGGGGTGATCCGACATCACCCTAATCCATACAAGCCTGGCGACACAACATAACTAAAAATCCTTAATTCAACCTTAGCCCGTAATCCTTAGAATCCAATTTCCAATATACGGATTTCTTGTGAGACCTACATCTCGCATATACACAATGTATAAGTCTGAACAAGCTGTATCAAGCCATAACCATAACCTAATATGTAATCACAAGATATACCGCATAACTCAAATACTCATAGCAAAATCTCCAATCACAGTAGCTGCCCAAAATAACCTAATTCCGGTAATAAACCTCATGTGAAACAAAACCTCATTCTAAAACCTCCGTACACTGGTGATGATGAAAGAAGCATGCAGAAACTCATAAACATGAGAACATATCAACAAGTCATGGAGCTCCCTCTCCTTCAACAACAACTATAGCTAATTTCTAAGCTGACTTCCGATATTATCCTTCCAAATATACAACAATCAAATCCGATAGCACCCATCCTAGATCCGACGACTTCATCTTATCAACCACCAACTACTCTACTAACATGCCACACCAATACTACTTAGAGCCACAAACCGTGCAATCCATGTACCCATACACAATAATTCAAATGTACTTAAATATGGAAAATGACTCAAACTAGAGAACCGTCCTGCAAGCTCAACAAATACTGCCACAACGCAATGCTAAAAGCCCATCAGACACCGTAGAACTATAACACATGAATCTAACACAAAGGATCATATCTTAACTGCCGCAATAGGTGACCCTATCCAAACACTGGTCCATACGAGATACTTCAAGTCCCCTTGCTCAAAATCAATAACCATGCGCAACTCGACATCAGGTACCCAAGGTGCATGACCATGACCACAGAGAAGAAAATGACATAATGCCACACAAACCCGAAATAACATAAACAATGCGCAATAAATCATGCAACACCCAAATACCGATCTCGCCCTAATTTTGCTATAAAGGCCCAATAGAACTGAACCACGTGTCCATATAACCAAGGAATCACACCCCTCGTAGAATAGAAAAGTAATACATAGAACATAACAGAACACGAGTAAGCTCAACTCTAACCAAATGGCACATCTCTAAGTAACAGCAGTACAGAGTCAACCCATTTGTAATGACCCGACTGGTAGTTTTGAGTATTACAACCCCGTTCCCCCATTTACTGCTCAATTTATACTTTATATTTGTTATGTAACTTGCCGGAGGTAATTGGTTTGGGTTCGGTGAGGTTTTGGAATGATTTGGAATACTTAGTTCCAAGGTTTAAAATTTAATTTGAAAAGGTTGATCATATGTTGACTTATGTGTAACGACCCCAGAGAATTTTTGCTAAGGAAATTAAGTTTTTGTGGTGCCAGGGTAGATAAATTTGTACAAAGGTTATAGAAATTTCTCGCAAGCTCATCGCGGCTCGGACTTTTTGGGTTGAACAATGCACTAAGGAGTAAAGGAAAAGTTTCGACAGAAGAGGAAATTTCTGTGGCCTAGTATGCGGTCGGAGAATCACTCTTTGGACCGCATAATGACCGCAGAGTAAAGTAGATGCGAGGCATGATTTGAGGAACTCTACGGTGCTTTATGTGACCGCAGACCTATCAAGTCGACCCTCAATTTGGAGCTTCAATTATGCGGTCAGTTTGCGCACCGCATACCTATTATGCGATCACATATGCGATCGCAAATCTGTGTCGGGTCTTCAATTCTTTCTAATTTTTTACCCGACCCAACTTTGATTTATAACCCTTGAAGCTAATTTTGGAGCAAAAATTTGACATTTTTATAGAGAAGGGAGAGTGTTCTAGAGAGAGGAAGAATCTCAAGTGCTTTGTTCATCAAGATCTTGTTCAAGCTTTGAAATCCAACAAGGAAATATCACAAGATCTTCACCCCAGAGGTAAGGTTCTATCTCCTAGTCTTCAATTTCGAGTTTGGTTAAAGATGGGTGATTAAGACTATGATCCTTGGGTGTAAGAGTATTATTTATCATATCAATAAGGTTTATGGAAATATTGTTGGGTTGAAAATGGTAGATATTTTCAAAGAATTTAATTGAAGATTTGAGGGTCGAGTTTATGTCAGAATTTGGTGAAATTTGTATGGTTTGACTTGTGGGTGGATGGGCGTTCATATTTTGTAACTTTTGTCGGGTTCTGAGATGTGGGCACCACGGTCAATTTTTGAGTTAATTTCGGATTTGTTATTGGAAAATTAGTATTTCCTTATAGAATTAATTACAATAATTGATATTGACGGGATCGAATTAATTGTGGCTAGATATGGGGCTTTCAGAGACCAATTCTCGTGCCAAGGGCATAGCGGAATAAATAGCAAAATTGAACCAAAAATTAGGAAAACGATCATGATTCTAGCTCGCTTGAGCGTTTTATCAAACAATATGTGTGTATCAATGTTTTAAGCCCCTTTTTTGAGGATTCCATCTTTCCGCAACCCATTCTCTAGCAATGTTACCTCACAACCTTCCTACATACTTCAAGAATACATGCATGCAAGGTAAGCACTCTCATTCCCATGAACTACCTTACTAATTGCCCATTCTAGCTACATTTCGAAATTAAGAGCTTGGTGATAGAACCTTACCTCTTAGGATGAAGACCTAGGTTGCTTCTCTTGATAATCTTCAAAGGTTTATGCAAGAATTGAAGAGTAACTTGATGAAGATCACTTTCTCCCCCTAGGACGCTCTCTCTCACTCTAAAGTTTCATATTCTGCACAAAAATGGACCTTACGCATATTTTTAACGAAGTAGGGTCGGGTTTAAAAAACCCAAAAATGAAGCTCTGGAACAGGTTCTGCGGTCGCATATGCGACCAAATATTAGTTATGTGGTTCGTGAAATGACCGCGCAATTGGGGTGCCAAAACTGGAGAGGAACTGACCAGGTCTGCGGTCACTATGTGGCCTGCAGACCTATTATGTGATCGTATAAGGCACCACAGAATGGTTCTGCGGCCACATAGTGCACCGCAGATCTACCCTCTGAAAAAGTCTAAGGATGATTATGCGACCAAAGTGCGGCCCGTGAAACGGTTATGCACTCGCATAATTGGACACGNCATCTTCAAAGGCTTATGCAAGAATTGAAGAGTAACTTGATGAAGATCACTTTCTCCCCCTAGGACGCTCTCTCTCACTCTAAAGTATCAGATTCTGCACAAAAATGGACCTTACGCATATTTTTAACGAAGTAGGGTCGGGTTTTAAAAACCCAAAAATGAAGCTCCAGAACAAGTTCTGCGGTCGTATATGCGACCAAATATTAGTTATGCGGTTCGCGAAATGACCGTGCAATTGGGGTGCCAAAACTGGAGAGGAACTGACCAGGTCTGCGGTCACTATGTGGCCTGCAGACCTATTATGCGATCGTATAAGGCACCGCAGAATGTTTCTGCGGCCATATAGTGCACCGCAGATCTACCCTACGAAAAAGTCTAAGGATGATTATGCGACCAAAGTGCGGCTCGCGAAACGGTTATGCACTCGCATAATTGGACACGAATTTGACCTCAAAATTGGCCCAAAGGGCTGCTTCACTCTGCGGCCATTTTGCGATCTGTAGAGTGGTTATGCGGTCGCAGAACGGGCCGAAGAAATACCTACTCTTTGCACCTTATGCAACTCAGGTTTTCATACCCTACACCAGCAGCCCTAAATTTAAATAACTTCCCAAATTTCAAAAACTTTCCCCAGTGTTTCCTTTGTAACTAGGCCTATCTACCTGTCAGAGATCCTAGAATCACATCCTAAAAACATGTACACAATCCAACCATGGCCTTATGTAAACAATATATAATTAAAAGTAACACCTTTATATTATCTGAGCAAGTAATAAAACATTCTTTGGCGACAAGTTCATAAAAAGGATTACACAGTTATTCAAAGTGGTCTCTTCATCTCTTCCTCGGCCTCCCAAGTGGTCTCTTCATCCTGCTGGTTTCACCATAACACTTTCACGGAGGCAATTTCTTTATTTCTCAACCTTCGGACTTGTCTATCAAGAATGGCAACTGGAATGTCTTCATATGACAATTCTTAGTTAACCTCAATGGTCTCAACTGGCACAATAGCTAACGGATCTCCAACTACCTTCTTCAACATAGACACATGGAATACCGGGTGCACTAATGACATCTCGGGTGGTAGCTCAAGCTTGTACGCCACCTGACTGATCCTCTGGATGATTTTGTATGGCCCGACATACCTCGGACTCAATTTCCCTTTCCTTCCGAAACACATTATACCTTTCATGGGGGAAACCTTCAAAAATACCCAATCATCCTCTTTGAACTCTATGTCTCTGCGATGAACGTCCGAATATAATTTTTGACGACTCTGAGCGGTTCTCAACTGCGACTTAAAGATTTTAACTTTTTCCATAACCTGATGCACGAGGTCTTGCCCTATCAACTCAGCTTCCCCAATCGCAAACCACCCAATGGGAGATCTACATCTCCTACCATAAAATGCCTTAAACGGTGCCATCTGAATACTTGCATGAAAGCTGTTGTTATAAGCAAACTCTATGAGGGGCAAATAATTATCCCAGCTACCCTTGAAGTCAAGAACACAAGCACGCAACTTGTCCTCAACCGTCTGAATAGTCCGCTATGCTTGCCCGTCGGTTTGTGGATGGAAGGTTGTACTAAGATTTACCTGTGTACCCAAACCTTGCTGAAATTGCTTCCAAAAATTTGCCGTGAACTAAGCCCCTTGTTCGGAGATGATGGAAACTACTGTGCCATACAACCTGACTTTATCCTTGATATACAACAAAGCATATTGTTCCGCTATGCCGGTAGGTTTAACAGTCAAGAAGTGTGCTGATTTTGTGAGTCGGTACACGATCACCCAAATTGAGTCAAACTTGCACGGAGTGCGCGGTAACCCTTTCACGAAGTCCATATTAATTATTTCCCACTTCCATATTTGAATTCTATGTTCTGTGCTAACCCACCAGGCCGTTGATGTTTGGCCTTCACTTCCTGACAATTCGGACACCTTGCCACAAAGTCTGCCACATTCCTTTTCATGTCATTCCACCAATAGACTTCCTTGAGATTGTGATACATATTTGTAGAACCTGGATGCACGAAATACCTAGAAGCGTGAGCCTCGGTCATGATTCATTCCCCGAGACAATCTACATTCGGAACACATAGTCGCCCTTGGTATCTTAGTTTACCATTATCCATGCCTAGCGCAAAAGCAATAGTTTTTGTTTTTGATTCCCCTCCTTCAATTGCACCAAAGATTGATCGTTGTATTGCTTCTCTTTGACTTCCACAACAAGCGATGACTCAGCCCTATTTTGCACAATTACCACTCCTTTATTAGATTTCACAAGCCGAACTCCCAAACTAGCCAATCGATGGACTTCCTTGGCCAATGGCCTTTGATATACCTCCAAGTTTGCTAAACTACCCATAAATTTCCGTCTAAGAGCATCCGCTACAACATTGGCTTTCCCGGGTGATATAGAATATCGATGTCGTAATCCTTGAGTAACTCAAGCCATCTTATCTGCCGCAAATTCAACTCCTTTTGTTTGAAAATTTATTGAAGACTCTTGTGGTCCGTGACTAAATCGACGAGGAACCCATACAAATAATGATGCCAAATTTTAAATGCAAAAACCACCACCGCAAGTTCTAAGTCATGTGTTGGATAATTCTTTTCATGATTCTTGAGCTGCCTAAAAGCATATGCTATAACCTTGCCGTGTTGCATTAACACACACCCAAGACCAATTCTTGAAGCATCACAATATACCACGAATTCATCTGTACCCTCTGGCAGGGTCAACACCGGCGGCGTAGTCAACCTCGATTTCAACTCCTGAAAGCTCCTTTCACAAGCATCGAACCATTTGTACTTAACCGCTTTTTGAGTCAATTTAGTCAATGGAAGGCAAGAGTATAGAACCCCTCCACAAACTTCCTGTAATACCCTGCTAAGCCTAAGAAACTACAAATCTCGGTTGGCGTTGTAGGTTTAGGCCAATTCTTTACTGCTGAAATATTTTGAGGATCCACCTTAATTCCTTCTCTAGAGACAACATGACCCAAGAATGTGACAGATTCAAGCCAAAATTCACACTTTGAAAACTTCGCATATGATTGGTGCTGATGAAGAGTCTGCAATACTACCCTGAGATGATCGGCATGGTCCTCTCGACCTCATGAATACACAAGAATATCGTCAATGAACAGTATCACAAAAGAATAGAGAAAAGTCTTGAAAACCCGATTCATAAGATCCATGAAAGCCGTCGGGGCATTTGCTAGCCCAAAAGACATTACCAGAAATTCAAAGTGCCCATACTGGGTTCTGAACGCTGTTTTCAAAATATCATGCTTCTTGATCTTCAATTGGTGTTACCAGGATAGTAAATCAATTTTGGAGAAGTATCTAGCACTCTGTAACTGATCAAACAAATCATCTATTCTTGGTAGTGGGTATTTGTTTTTTATTGTGACATTGTTGAGCTGTCGATAGTCAACATACATTCTCAGTGATCCATCTTTCTTTCTCACAAAGAGGACCGGTGTGCCCCATTGTGACATACTTGGTCGGATGAAACCCTTTTCTAACAAATCCTTCAATTGCTCCTTTAGCTCCTTCAATTATGCCGGTACCATCCTATAGGGCAGAATAGATATAGGTTGCGTGCCTGACATCACATCAATCCCAAAATCAATCTCCCTATCTGGCGGAATCCCAGGGAGTTCATCAGGAAAGACCTTTGGAAATTCATTCACAACTGGCACAGATTCAAGTGTAGGTGCCTTAGTAGTGGTGTCCGTAACTCGGACTGAATGGTAAATACACCCCCTGTTGATCATGTTTGTGGCCTTAAGGTAAGAAATAAACCTACCTTTTGGCATCACATTATCCCCCTTCCACTCAACAACTGGCTCATTAGGAAATTCAAACCTCACAGTTCTTGTTCGGCAGTCGAGCTAAGCAAAACATGAATATAACCAATCCATGCCCATAATTACATCAAAATTGACCATCCCTAATTCAATGAGATTGGCCACGGTATCCCGACCATGTACTGTGACAATAATAGACTTGCCAACCGGAGTAGATACAGATAACGGCTCATGAAGTTGTTCCGGTTCTATCCCAAATTCCATAGCAACATAAGGGGAAACATAGGACAAGGTGGAACTGGGATAATTAAGAGCATATATATCATGATTTTGGACAGTCAATATACCTGTGACAACATCTGGAGAAGCCCATGCACTCTTTCAACCACTCGTAGCATACAAATGGCTGGGTCCTCCTAAACTATGTGCACCACCCCTAGCTGCACCATGCCCTGTTGGTGCCGGAGTGTCTCGGGGTGGAGGGGGTGCTGAAGATTTAGCAGTTGTAGAACTAGATGGCTGTGTTATGCCCCTGCCCACACCCTGGCGGGATGAATGCCACTCCCTCTGAATATGACCCCTCAATCCGTACCCGTAACATATAGGTAAGTCCATGTAGCAGATCCCCGAGTGCATCTTCCCATACCTGGGGCATGGGGGATTCCACTACTGCGGGAATTTCACTCCTAATCGGCCCTGCTAGTGGGGTCCCCTGCTGCCCTGTTTGGGCATGAAATGACTCCCTTGCTGCTAACCGGGCCCTGCTGGCTGTGCACTGGCTGAAGACTGAGCAAAAGACTGCCACCATTAGGATAGCAATTTCTAGGACGTTCAATTTGGGACATGCATCAATTTCATGAATACCATGGGGTTCAATTCTAAGAAGAGGGGGTTTAGCTAACATACCTCGATTGGGCTTCTTACAACTCTAAGATGTTCCGAAATATTAGAAACTTTAATAGATTTTAGCAATATAGCAAAATTGAACCAAAACTTTGGAAAACGATCATGATTCTAGCTCACTTGAGCATTTTATCAAACACTATGTGTGTATCAATGTTTTAAGCCCCTTTTTTGAAGGGTTACATCTTTCCCCAACCCATTCTCTGCCATTTTTAGCTCACAACCTTCCCACATACTTCATGAATACATGCATGCAAGGTAAGCACTCCTATCCATAATACATCTGTGCATTTCATAGACCGTTCACAGTATTTACTTACACAATACACCTTTGCGTTTCATAGACCGTTCACAGTGTTTACTTACACAGTACACATGTGCATTTCATAGACCGTTCACCGTATCACCTATACAATACACCTGTGCGTTTCATAGACCGTTCATAATGTTTACTTACACAATACACCAGTGCATTTCATAGACAGTACACCGTGTTTAATTACACAATACACCTATGCGTTTCATAGGCCGTTCATAGGACTTACATGCG
>AWOL01S0043089.1:0-20149 GCA_000715115.1 Nicotiana otophora
GTACGCCAGGTTAGGTGAGGCACGGGGTGCTTGTCTCGCTCCTAGGTTCGGGGCGTGACAACATCATTGTGCTAAGACGTTCTAGCCGATCGGGTCATGATCGGATGCCATGCTGCATACATGGTGGTGATTGTGCTGGAAATTATAATTGAAATTGTGATTGTGGTTGATATCTCAGATGAGGTGGCCTAGCCGGTCAGGCCGTGATCGGAATCCGTGCTAAAAGTACGGCGGTATTATGAACGGTGGCATATTGGTACTAAAGATCTCCCAACTTAATATATATAAATTTATTTGAATACTGTCTTGGTCCTAACTTCAGGATTGATGTTGTTTGAGGCTTCCACTAATATTATGATTGTTCTTGCTTGTATTATTAAACGTTCTATTGAGATGGTGTTTTGTCATTCATACTAGTACTATTACATATGTATTAATGTCCCTATTTTCGGGGACGCTACATCTTCAATGGATGCAGGTGGTTCCACAACAGGAGACATTGATCAGTGATAGCGGTACACCCTCTTCCCAGCTGACTTGGTAAGCCCCACTTCATTTCGGTGTCATGTATCTTTTGTTCCTTGTGTATTGTGTTTGAGGTATAGCTGGGGCCTTGTTGCCAAGACTATCATAGTACTCTTTGGTATCTATTAGACGCTCCGTAGACATAGTATGGGTTGTATATTAGTGCTGGGGAAGTCAAACAAGTTATGTTGTGTTTGAATTACTTATTCCACTTCATACCATGAAAATGTGTGTAATTTGAGACTTTAAAATGAAGTAACTAATGGTAAGGAATTGGTATTGTATACATGATCTCTTTATTGTCTAATTAACAAAAATATGTATTCGCGTTTTTGCATAAGTGAGTTTGGGTAGAAAGTATCTAATAGGCTTGCTTGACCGGGTTAATTCAGTTGAGCGCCGGTCGCGCTCCCCGAGTTCGGGGCGTGACAAACTTATCGGTGTCCTAGGATGTCTCGGAGCCGTGTCTAGTAGAGTCCTTCTTATCGGTATGTTTTCGAACATATCTATAATTAGGAGGCTACTTGGGCAATTAAGAATAACACCCTTCTTTGATGTTCTAGATCATGCGATAAAGATGATTGTAAGACTGTTCCTCCTTTAACTTGTGCGTTGCTCTAATTTTCAGTACATCACAGCTAAGAAGAAGGCAAGAACTGGCCAGAGAGCCAATGTCACCCCAGGAGTGGCGGTTGATCCTATACTTGGTGATGCGGGTGAGCACACTAGGGGTGAGGATAATTCTGCAACTACTATACTACCTGATTCTACTACTCCTGCTCAGACTGCACCAGTACCTATGCCCACTGAGGGTGCATCGATTCCTCCAACTGATATTCCAGTACCATCTCCAGACTCAACTTCCGGTCCTAGTATTTCTGATGGGGACCTTAGGGGAGCCATACAGATGTTGGCTGAGATAGTGGCTTCCCAGGCCCAAAGATCGAATATTGCACCTACTTCTTCCAGCCAACTAGGGGACTCTGATAGTTCCAAGGTGAACAAGTTTCTTCAGTTAGATCCTCCAGTGTTCACGGGTACTAACCCAGAGGAGGACCCACAGGACTTCATTGATGAGATGCACAAGACTCTCCCAGTTATGCATGCTACTGAGACAAAGGCAGTGGAGTTGGCCTTCTACCACCTGAAATAGTTGACATATTCTTGGTTTGAGCTATGGGAGGAGTCCTGTGAGGAGGGGATCCCTCCGACGAGGTGGGGTGAGTTTGCCGATGCCTTTATTGATTATTTCTTGCCTGCCGAGACTAAGGCAGTCCGTGCCACTGAGTTTGAGAGCCAGAGGCAAGGTATCCTGAGTGTGTGGGAGTACCATATGAGATTCGCGCACCTGTCCAAGTATGCTATTTACAGGTTGCCCAATATGGAGGGGCTAGAGTGCGCCGTTTGTGCAAGGCCTTAGTCCCTTGGTAATTATTGAGGCCCCTACAGCTGCCTTGAATTCTGATATGAACTATGGGAAGATAGTGGAATACATCCAAGCCACAGAGACCCGCAAATTGAATAACCAAAATGGAGTGAGATGGTAGCAATAAGGCTCGATCCGCCGATAACTTTGGTGATTCGTCTGGTGGCGGCAGGTCAGCATTTAGGGGAGGGTTTTCAGGGCCATCTCATTCCTTTGCTCATTCTTTGGTTAGTGCACCACCATCAGAGCCTAGTCAACAGCAGTGGAGCCATTTCAGGCCCAGTCAGGGCAACAGGGGCTCCTACCAGCAGGGTCGGCATGGTGGTAGATTCTAGCAGCAGCGGAGGCCCCCATGCCCTAGGTATGGAAAGATGCACTTAGGAATATGCTACATGGACTTACCCATATGCTACGGGTGCGGATTAAGGGGTCACATTTAGAGAGATTGTCGTTCGTCCCGCCAGGGTATGGGTAGGGGCATGGCATAGCCATCCAGTTCTGTAGCTACTACATCCGCAACACCTCCTCCAGCTCCAGGCACTCCAACACCCACAGGGCGTGGTACAGCTACGAGTGGAGCACATAGTTCGGGAGGCTCCAGCCGTTTATATGCTATGAGGGGTCGCCAAAATTCAGAGGCTTCTCTAGATGTTGTCACACGTATATTGACCGTCCAATCTCATGATGTATATGCTCTTATTGATCCAGGTTCCACTTTGTCATATGTCACTCCTTATGTTGCTATGGAATTTGGGATAGAACCAGAACAGCTACATGAGCCGTTCCCTGTATCTACTCTGGTTGGTGTGTCTATTTTTGCTGCACGAGTTTATGGGGATTGTGTTGTCATGTTGTGTGGTCGGGACACCATGGTCGATCTCATTGAATTGGGGATGGTCAATTTTCATGTAATAATGGGGGTGGACTGGCTTTATTCATGTTTTGCCAAGCTTGATTGCCAAATCAGGACCGTTAGGTTCGAATTTCCAAATAAGCCAGTTATTGAGTGGAAATGGGATGATGTGGTGCCGAAGGGTAGGTTTATTGCTTACCTTAAGGCCACGCAAATGATGAACAAGGGGTGTATTTACCATTTGGTCCGGGTTACGGACACCGACGCTGAGGCACCTACACTTGAGTCTATGCCAATTGTGAATGAATTGTTGGAGATCTTTCTGGAAGAGCTCCATGGGATCCCACCAGACAGGGAGATTGATTTTGGGATTGATGTGATGCCAGGCATGCAACCTATATCTATTCCACCATATAGAATGGCACTGACAGAATTGAAGGAGCTAAACGAACAATTGAAGGATTTGTTAGAGAAGGGTTTCATCCGGCCAAGTATGTCACCTTGGGGCGCACTGTCCTTTTTGTAAGGAAGAAAGATGGATCACTGAGGATGTGTATTGACTACTAGCATCTCAACAAGGTCACGATCAAGAATAAGTACCCACTACCAAGGATAAATGACTTGTTTGACTAATTTCAAGGTGCTAAGTACTTCTCCAAGATTGATTTAAGATCCGAGTATCACTAATTGAAGATAAGGGAGCAGGATATTCCGAAAACAACCTTTAGAACCCGATATGGGCACTTTGAATTTTTGGTGATGTCTTTTGGGCTGACGAATGCCCCAACGGCATTCATGGATCTTATGAATCCAGACTTCAAGCCTTTTCTTTACTTCTTTATGATAATATTCATTGACGATATTCTTGTATATTCATGAAGTCGAGAAGACCATGTTGATCATCTTGGGGTAGTTCTACAAACCTTACATCAGCACAAGTTATATGCAAATTTTTCAAAGTGTGAATGTTGGCTTGAATCTATCACATTCCTGGGTCATGTTGTCTCTAGTGAAGGAATTTATATTGATCCTCAGAAGATTACAGCTGTGAAGAATTGGCCGAGGCCTACAACTCCAACAGAGATTCGCAATTTCTTAGGCTTAGCTGGGTATTACAGAAAGTTTGTGGAGGGGTTCTCTACTCTTGCCTCTCCATTGACTAAATTGACGCAGAAGGAAAGTAAGTTCCAATGGTCCGATGCTTGCAAAAGGAGCTTCCAGGAGTTGAAAGCAAGATTGACTACGGCACCGGTGTTGAAACTACCAGAGGGTACAGATGGGTTTGTAGTATATTGTGATGCTTCGAGAATCGAACTCGGGTATGTATTGATGCAACATGGCAAGGTGATCGCTTATGCTTCTAGGCAACTCAAAAATCATGAGAAGATCTATCCCACACATGACTTAGAACTGGTGGCGATGATATTTGCATTAAAAATTTGGCATCATTATTTATATGGGGTCCATGTGGATATATTCACGGACCATAAGAGCCTTCAATATATTTTCAAGCAGAAGGAATTTAATCTGATATAGAATATCAATGTCATAGTTCTTGAGTAACTCAAGCCATCTTCTCTGCCTCAGATTAAATTCCTTCCGTTTGAAAATATGGAATGATAGAAGATCAAGTTTTAGTTCAACTCAGTTTTAGTTGAAACTGTAATCTGAGTTAAGCTAAAACTTGATCTTCTATCATTCCATATTTATACCAGCTAAGGAGTACCATACTTTGGTCCTTTCATGTTACTACTAAACATTATATATATATCGATATAAGATGTATATATAGTATAGTATAGTATATATATAAGCTATATTCGATAAGCTATATATACATCTTATATACTATATATAAGATGTATATATAGTATAGTATAGTATAGTATACACTAAATGAGATGTATATATACTAAATGTATAATATATATATATATATATATATATATATATATATATATATATATATAAGTTATATTCGATATAAGATGTATATATAGTGTAGTGTATATATATATATTAAATAAAATTTAGGTTACAATTCTATAATAAAATTTACAAAGCATTGCTTTAGATATTTTTTTTAACATCCTTTTGTCTCTAATATCTATTTAATTATTTGTTTTTAAAAATAGTTGGGCCCACTTAACCCGTTTAGCCCACGGGCCGGGACCGTTTAGCCCGGGACCAAACGGTCCCAGTCCCGGACCGGTCCCTACAAAAAGACCGTTTAGCCCGTTTAATTTGGGACCGGTCCGGGACCAGGACCGGGACCATTTGGACCGGCCCACTTAGCCCGTTTAGGTCCGGGACCGGCCTACTTGTCACCCTTATTTACACATGTGCATTAAGCCCTCATAGGTGCAACCACTAAACCAAATAGTAGGCCCTACTTAAATAGATCACCTGAAAGCCCACCAAAAATCATGATCACGCCAAACTTGCCTGCCATGCAATCCAACACTCAAAAAGTATTATAAACACAAACTATTAGGTCCTCAACGGAGTCATAATATATAAACAACAAAGCAAAATTGTCACAGATATAGCATCATGGCTGGGAGTATGTATACAATTAAGGCAAATAATTCAGAAACAACAAGAATAGTTATATCATGTCTCAATCAAATAGTACATAGCCTAGATATGATTTCTAACATGAATTAGAACTCAACAATCATACAAGTTTAGAATACACAGATATAACAAGGCATGAAAGCAAACAAATCCATTAATAGTCTAAAAGCCACTTCAAATCATGAATACTCCGATGCACGCACATACGCCTGTCACCTAGCGCGTGCGGCACCCCAATACATCTCATATAACATAGTTCCCAATGTTAATTATCCTCAAATTTAAGTTTAGATATGTTACTTACCTCGAACAAGTCAAATCAAATACCGAGCAAGCCAAACAATATTGTAGAAATGCCATTCCGTGCAAATCAACTTCTGAAAAGCTCGAAACTAGCAAAAAGCAACTCAAAACATGTCACGACCCAAAATTCGCACACTCGGGACCGTGACGATGCCTAACATTTCACTTGCTATGCAAACCAACGTTAGATGTGGTTATTAAGTATTTTTAATAATTTAAATTAAATGAAATCCAATAAACTAAATAAACTGAAATAAAGTGGATAAATCTGATAACCGACGATATTCAAGTACAAATCCCAGAACTGGTGTCACGAATACAAGAGCGTCTAGGGTACTACAAATAATAGTCTGAATGAAAGTGTAACTGTCTGAATTGAAATAAACAGCAAGAGTAATGTAGAATGGGACTTCAGGGTTGCGAAATATATGCAGTTGTACCTCAAGTCTCTGTCAAGCACCGGATCCGAGCAATCTACTGACCGCCGCTAGGTCCGACTCCAAATCCTGCACAAGAAGTTATGAGTGTAGTATGAGAACAACCGACCCAATGTACTCGATAAGTGCCAAGCATAACCTCGACGAAGTATTGATGAGTCTAATGCGGGTCACTTACAATAATTTGTACGCAGTAATAATAATAACAAGAGGGAAGCAAACAGGAAATAAAAGTAAGGCAGTTAATTTATGAAAAACGAACTCTATCCTTGAAATCAGGGAATCCAGAATATCAGTCCCTAGAATATCATATAAAAATGTTGAAAACTAACACAATACAACAATGAGTACCTCACACAAAATCCGTTGTGGTGCGCAATCCGATCCCACGGTACATACGCAGTCCTCCCTTATTCCACCATAACCTCNGTTTTTAACATCCTTTTGTCTCTAATATCTATTTAATTATTTTTTTTAAAAACATAGTTGGGCCCACTTAGCCCATTTAGCCCGCGGGCCGGGATCATTTAGTCTGGGACCAAACGGTCCCAGTCCCGGACCGGTCCCTACAAAAAGACCATTTAGCCCGTTTAATTTGGGACCGGCCCGGGACCAGGACCGGTACCGTTTGGACCCACCCACTTAGCCCGTTTAGGCCCGGGACCGGCCTACTTGTCACCCTTATTTACACATGTGCATAAAGCCCTCATAGGTGCAACCACTAAACCAAATAGTAGGCCCTACTTAAATAGAATGTCACCTGAAAGCCCACCAAAAATCATGATCACGCCAAACTTGCCTGCTATGCAATCCAACACTCAAAAATTATTATAAACACAAATTATTAGGTCCTCAACGGAGTCATAATATATAAACAACAAAGCGAAATTGTCACAGATATAGCATCATGGCTGGGAGTATGTATACAATTAAGGCAAATAATTCAGAAACAACAAGAATAGTTATATCATGTCTCAATCAAATAGTACATAGCCTAGATATGATTTCTAACATGAATCAGAACTCAACAATCCTACAAGTTTAGAATACACAGATATAACAAGGCATGAAAGCAAACAAATCCATTAATAGTCTAAAAGCCACCTCAAATCATGAATACTCTGATGCACGCACATACGCCTGTCACCTAGTGCGTGTGGCACCCCAATGCATCTCATATAACATAGTTCCCAATGTTAATTATCCTCAAATTTAAGTTTAGATATGTTACTTACCTCGAACAAGTCAAATCAAATACCGAGCAAGTCAAACAATATTGTAGAAATGCCATCCCGTGCAAATCAACTTCTGAAAAGCTCGAAACTAGCCAAAAGCAACTCAAAACATGTCACGACCCAAAATTCCCACACTCGGGACCGTGACGACGCCTAACATTTCACTTGCTATGCAAACCAACGTTAGATGTGGTTATTAAGTATTTTTAATAATTTAAATTAAATGAAAGCCAATAAACTAAATAAACTGAAATAAAGTAGATAAATCTGATAACCGACGATATTCAAGTACAAATCCCAGAACTGGTGTCACGAATACCAGAGCGTCTAGAGTACTACAAATAATAGTCTGAATGAAAGTGTAACTGTCTGAATTGAAATAAACAGCAAGAGTAATGTAGAATGGGACTTCAGGGTTGCAAACGATATGCAGTTGTACCTCAAGTCTCTGTCAAGCACCGGATCCGAGTAATCTACTGACCGCCGCTAGGTCCGACTCCAAATCCTGCACAAGAAGTGTAGAGTGTAGTATGAGAACAACCGACCCAATGTACTCTATAAGTGCCGAGCATAAGCTCGACGAAGTAGTGATGAGGCTAATGCGGGTCACTTACAATAACGTGTACGCTGTAATAATAATAACAAGAGGGAAGCAAACAGGAAATAAAAGTAAGGCAGTTAATTTATGAAAAACGAACTCAATCCTCGAAATCAGGGAATCCAGAATATCAGTCCCTAGAATATCATATAAAAATGTTCAAAACTAACACAATATAACAATGAGTACTACACACAAAATTCGTTGTGGTGCGCAATCCGATCCCACGGTACATACGCAGTCCTCCCTTATTCCACCATAACCTCATTTATCAATATTAAGAATCATAAATAAAATTCATTGCGGCGCACAATCCGATCCCACCATATCATCAGAATCAATATCATAATCCTCCCTTATGTCACCATGTCATAATTTATCAATAACAAGTATTACGTACACAACTGTTGTGGCGTGCAACCCGATCCCACCATATCATTATAATCAATATCAAAATCCTCCCTTATTCCACCATAACCTCATTTATCAATATTAAGAATCATAAATAAAATTCATTGCGGCGCACAATCCGATCCCACCATATCATCAGAATCAATATCATAATCCTCCCTTATGTCACCATGTCATAATTTATCAATAACAAGTATTACGTACACAACTGTTGTGGCGTGCAACCCGATCCCACCATATCATTATAATCAATATCAAAATCCTCCCTTATTCCGCCATTTCACAACTGTTGCGGCGTACAACCCGATCCATAAATATTGGCAATAAAAGCAATCAATTCAATAGCTCAATTTACAAGAACCTCTACAATTAAGGAATATGAAAGCAAAGCAATAAAAGAACCTCGTTCTAATCAAAGGAATGCTACAATTAATATAAAAACAACAAGACAAGTCAAGTACGTGACACTTAAGGTATGCAAATACGACAATTAAGGCAAGTAGCAATTAATCAAGGAGTCATGGATGGAACGAACAATTCAATACAAGAATAATTATTGACAAGTAACAAATTAAATTATGACATAGAAAGCAATTAAAGCATATATTTTGGGCATGGAATAAGATAATTCATGGAATACGATAAAAACACGAAAATAATTATTTTGACGGTGTATATACACTCGTCACCTCGCATATATGCCGCTACACACGTAATTCACATAACATATAGTTCAAAGGTTCCTAATTCCCTCAAATCAAGGTTAGACCCAATACTTACCTCGCTCCGCAACCAAATCAAAGCTTAACCGGGGCCTTTCCTCTAAAATTTGCCTCCAAACCAATCGAATCTAACCAAAATCTACTTAATATTAACAAATAATGCTAGGGAAATCAATTACGATAGATAAATCTAAGATCTTTATACATTTCCCAAAAAATCAACTCGGGGCTCGCCCGGTCAAAACCGAGGTCCAATGGTAGATTCCAACTACCCATGACCCCACGAGTACATATATGTGATTAGCTTCATAATACGAGACCAAATCGACTCTCAAAACTCAATATCGTATTTTAAAAAACATGACAAAGTTTCACAAATTTTTACTTTGATTCACTTGATTTTGATATTAAAATATAAGATAAATTGATGGAGTAGGATTAGAAATGGATTAGAATCAGCCACCCAAAGTTTGTAGATGAAATTTCCTCTTCAAGATTGCCTCTTACCGAGCCTAGGAATCCAAAATATAAAAATGAGGCTAAAAATCCCGTCTCTCAACTTTTTGTCCAGTCGCAGATGTCGCAATTGCGACCTGGGATTGCGCGAACCCCGCATATGAGAGGAATCAATCGCAAATGAAAGGAATCTCATATCTCTGCTGTCATCGCAAATGCGATGATTTGTTCGCAAATGCGAATATGGACAATTCGCAAAAGCGATCAAATGATCGCAAACACGATCTATGATGTTCCTTGGCCCCCTTTGCAATTGCGAACGAAATGTCCGCAAATACGATCATGAAAGACTTGGCCAAACATCGCAAATGCGATCCCCCAGCTCGCAATTGCAATGTCTGCAGACAACACCACCAACAGAGGGTCATCAGCTATTCTCCCAAGTCTAAAATCACTCTTTTGCCTATTCGAAACTCACCCGAGCCCCCGAGGCTCCAAACTTAACATCACCACAAGTCTAAATATATCATACGAATTTGCTTGCACGATCAAAATACCAAAATAATACCTACAACTACAAATCAGACATCAAAATGTATGAAATTTTCAAAGAAACTCAAGAACGTGCAAATCTACAACCGGGCGTCCGAATCACGTCAAATCAACTCCATTTTGTACCAAATTTTACAGACAAGTCATAAATGGTGAAAAACCTATTCCAAGTTCTAGAACCGAAATCCAAACCCATTATCAATAAATTATGTTAAATCAAGTTAAGGACTTCCGAATTCGATTCCGGACATTTGACCTAAGTCCCAAATCACAATACGGACCCATCGGGACCGTCAAGTCACAGACCCGGGTCTGTTTACACAAAATATTGACCGTAGTCAACTCAAATAAGTTTTAAGGCAAACTTTCACATTTTCATAAATCTCTAACATAAAAACTTTTCCGAACAAGACACAAATAACGCACGCAAATCGAAGAATACTAAATGGAGCTAGTTAAGGTCTCGGAAAGCAGAAATAAAGGCTAAAACTCAAGGTGACCTATCGGGTCATCACCAAACATTAAATAATGCCATAGAAAATAAACTCAAGCGATAAAGGTCGAATCTTTCTTCAAATACTCAAAGTCAACAAAAACATTAACCTGGGCCCATACCACGAAATCCGAAAAAACTCACAAATTTCGATAACCCATTCGAATACGAGTTCAACCATGCTAATTTTACTCAAATCCGACTGTGCATCGATGCTCAAAACCCAATTACTCACTTTAGAAAGTTTAGACAAAAACCAGCAATTTCTCTAATCAAAACAAAGATTAATTCACAAATGAACTAGTTAATCATGTTAAATACAAAAATTAAGGTTAGATACTAACACCCATAAAACGATGAGAAGAACTCTGCAAAAATCACCTAAATAGGAGTTCTAGAACTCAAACTATGCTCAAAATACCAAAAGAACGCAGTTTGACTTTTTAATACAGAGAGATTCCGCTTTTGGGAACAAAAAGCCGCACATGCAGTTTTTCAACTGTCATTTCTGCTTTTGCGGACCACTTTTCGCACTTGCGTGGTCGCAGATGCGGACCCCACTTCGCATCTGCGAAGTACCAACACTAGCTATCTTCTCCTATACTAAAATGGGCATAACTTCTTCATACAATGTCCAAAGTCAATGATTCTTTTTCTATGGCTCCGTAATTATGATACGATCTAATGTTACATTCAAAAAAGAATTTAGATCTCATTTGCTTAATATGGTACGATTTATGCTTGAAGAAACGACGTCAAAACATCAAATATGAGCGCAACACAACCCAAACTTATGCAAAACTCACTCGAGCCCCTCAGGACCCTGTGCGAACATACCAGTAAGTCCCAAAACATAACACGGACTTGCTCAAAGCATCGAATCCCACATAAACATCAAAACCATGAATCACACCTCAAATCAAGCTTAGTGAACTATTTCAAATTTCTAAATTCCAAACTTCCGCCGAACACATCTAAATAACTCGGAATCACTTTAAATTTTGCACATAAGTTCCAAATGACATAACAAACCTATTACAGCTCTTGGGACAACAATCCAAACACAATAACATAGAAGTCAACTTCTGGTCAAACCTATGAACTTTCCAAGCCTTCAATTGCCAACTTTCGTCAAATAGAGCCAAAACCTTCAAGAAGCATCCAAATACAAATTCGGGCATATGCCCAAGTCCAAAATCACCATACTGACCTAACAGAACCATATAATTCCGATTCAAGGTCAAATGCACAAAAGATAAACTTGATCAAATCTTCCAACTTAAAGCCTCCAAATTGAAATTCATTCTTCCATATCGATCCCGAACCACTCGAAAACCAAAACCGCCGACACACGTAAGTCATAATACATAACATAAATCTACTCAAGACTTCAAACCACCGAGTTGAATGCAAATGCTCAAAATGACCGGTCGAGTCATTATATTTTTCCCTACTTAAACATACGTTCATCCTCGGGCATGCCAAAAATAGTTCCAAAGCCATTGAATCATTGTATAAACTCATCACGCACATACTCATGGGTGATTCCACGTCACTCCTATTCATATAAGTCCAACAACACAATCTAACTACAAATCCTTGCTCTAGCCTTAGTCCCTAAACCTTAGAACCCAATCCCAACGTCCAAAATTCATTATAAGACCCGAGTTTTGCATCTATACACTATATAAGTCTGAAAAAGCAGTTTTAAGTTGTAACCATAACCCAACATATAATCACATGATATATCGCATAACTTAGATACTCATAGTAATAACTTCCGACCACAATAACTGCCTAATAACAAACCCGATACCAGTAACAAATATCATATAAAATAAAACCTTATCCAAAACCTTCATACACTGCCAATGATGAAAGAAACATCTAGAAACTCATAACCACTCATCAGATCAACAAGTCGTGGAGTTCTCTCGCCTTACAAGAACCATATCCAAATTCTAATAGCACTCATTCCAGGTCCAATAAACTCACCTCATCCAGTACAAGCTACTCGACCGACATGCCACACCAATACCACCTAGTGCCACATACCATACAATTCGTGCACCTAACAAACAACAACTCAAATGTACCCAATGATGGAAAGAGAATTAAATGAAAGAACCATCACGCATGCTCAACTGATACCACCAAAGAGCGCAATGCTATGAGCCCATCACACAAATGAGAAACAAAACACACGAAATAAGCATAACGAATCATATCCCAACATAACTCCGCTGCGATGCGTTACCCACTCCAAATGCCAGCCCCCACGGAATACATGACGGTAGTCTATCATTGCGTGTTTTAGTTGCTTATCACACTTTAATTTACTGCACTTTAATTGAGTTTAAGCATAAATCGCTAGTGTTTTGCACTAATTATGTATTTTATGCTTTGTAGGATTGATCTCGAGCTTGTAGAAGTTATGGAATGAATTCAAGATATTCTGGAGCTTTGAAGTCTGAGTAAAAGCTCAAGGATTAAGTTGGGATCGAGTTCTGGGATCAACAAACAATTGTGCATTCAATGAGAGAAACGAAGAATCAAGCAGGACGTCACCTAGGTGCGCGAGCGTGCACTGGGCATGCATGTGAGGCAGAACACCATCCAAAGTGTGCGGCCATATGCGCGAGTACCCTCCAAGGTGCGCGGCCGTGCACGTCCTATTCCGGAAAGAGTCTTATTCCACATAGGAGAAGGTGTGTTTATTTGGGCCCAACCCTACTTGGTATATATACATGGAAAAACGGTATTTTTGGGACTTTTGATACATCCAAGACCTAAGGAGGCTAATGAGAATTGGGAGAAGGAAGAGCACAAGTGATTGCATCATTCAATCCTCACTCAAGACAAGAGTTTGGATTATTGTATGTTTTCCTTTAACTTAAACTTATTTGTGATGGATTACTCCATATCTATGGAGTAGTTCTCTTTAGGGATTGATCGATTTGGTGTATTGAGAATTGTTTGTGGATATTAACTCTAAATTTTATGTATTGAATCGTTTTGGGTGTTTTAATTGTGGCATCTATTTTCACATGTTTATGTAATCGAAAGAGGCATAACTTGTGATATTTTGCATTATCTTGTTGGTTGAATTCATTGATTTTTCATAGTAATCGAAAAAGGCTAGTTGAATTATTGTTAGACCTAGTTAGGAGAATAATCGAAAGAAGTTTTTATAAAGACCAATCAACTACGAATTCTTGCATATCTTCACCGAGCATAAATTAGTTCATATTGTAAGGTTGAAACTTAATCGATAGAGGAGTTTCTATTGAATGTTTGAACTAATAATTGAGTGAATTAGAGAGATTCATTTGAACCTTAGGAGTGAATTAGCTAGAGTTAAATCCCAGACAAGTATCTTGCACCTATCCAATCAATCCCTATTTTCCCCCATTAATATCTTCCTTGCTTACTTTTGTTCGTTTGTCGTTAGTCAATAACCGTAGATTCTTAGTTAATTGTAGTTCTTAATCACATAGTTCTCAACTGTTGATCATCTTAGATAGCAACCAAGCTATAAACTATGAAAATACTGTTTAACTTCAATCCACGTGGATACGATATTATATTATACTATATTTCACTGGCGAGTATATTTAAGTGTGTATTTTAAGCTCGTAAATTTTAGAGTCGTTGCCGGGGATTGAAAATTAATAGTATTTGAAATATTTTGTGGCGCGCTAATTCAGGAATATTTTTATTTTTTTATTTTTCTCTTTTTACGTTTGGTGTTACTTGACTGTGTGTAGGATACAAGTTAGATTGGTGCATGACTCAATCCTCTTGGAAGGAAGTGCTACCATACAAAACCATAAATCGAGAAACAACTGAGATAGTTGAGGAAGGAAATAAATCTCCCCGAGAATACAAAGAAGTTTGGGCAATCATTAACCAAGGAAGTTATGGCGGGAGATGAGGATAATATTGATTTGGCTGCAAGAGAGGCAGCCCAGCAAAGAGAAAAAGCTGCACGAGATGCAGAAGAGACAACTTTTTAAAATGCACAACTTTTCTATGAAGAGGAAAGGTCTCAGAGAATTGCTCAGAATCTACCTTTGGGTACAGACCAATTCGAAAATATAGCTTCTGGTGCTGGGCGACCACTGGGTGATTATGCTAGACCGGTATACAATTAAAGCTTATAAACTGTGAGACCACCTTCAGTTGCAGCTAACAATTTTGAGTTAAATTAGGGGCTGCTTCAAACTCTTCAAAACAGCTGTGTCTTCAAAGGAAAGATGAACGAAGATCTAAACAATCATCTGGTGGACTTCGAAGAGATTATGAACACATTTCAATATAGTGGTGTGTCACAAGATGCAGTTTACTTAAGGGCATTCCCCTTCACTCTCAAAGACGATGTAAAGCACTGGCTTAGAAGCTTGCCTAATGGATCGATTAGAACATGGGATGAGATGACCAGAACATTTCATGACAAATATTTCACATCAGCTAAGACAGGCAATTTTAGAAGAGAAATCTATCACTTTTGCTAGAATGAGACTCAAACTGTGTTTGAAGCTTGGGAGAGGTTTAAGGAGATAATGTGAAAGTGTCAACATAGCGGAATTGAACTCTGGATGCAACTCCATGATTTTTGGGATGGATTGACACTCCTCGCTTGCAAAACATTAAGCAATGCAGCTGGATGGCCGTTGATGAAAAAGACTCCAAAGGAGATAGTCACAATTCTAGATGAGTTATCTGAGGAAGCAAATCCGTGCCCCTCTGAAATTGCTGAAAGAAGAAGATCAACTGGTGTTCACCAAGTTGATGCTAACACATCTCTGCAGGTGCAAATTGATGCCATGTCCAAAGAAATAAGGAAGCTGACCTTAGCTTCGATACACAGTAGGCCCCATGTAGCGTGTGATATATGTGGAAGATGGCACCCTACTCATGACTGTCAAGCTTCAATCGAGGAAGTTAATGCTATAGGGAATTATAACTTCAATGCAATGGGTCAGAAGTACCCTTGTTGTTCATAGAGTTCACCCGGGGGTACTGCAAATGCATGGCAACAAAACAATTCCAGATTCCAGGGACAAGGAGCTTAGGGTTTTGTGAATCAGTCGAGGCCGCAGTTCCATCCTCAACATTCCACTCAACCTGGGCTAGAAGATCTAATGAAGTCTTTCATTGTCAAGACAGATGAGAGATTAGATGCTCATGATTCATCTATCAAAGAACTTAGTACTGGTTTGCGAAACCTGGAGAAGCAAGTGGGACAAAATGCAACTGTATTGTCTGAGAGAATCCCAGGTACTCTACCAGCTAACACTGAGAGAAATTCCAAAGAAACAATGAATGTTGTTACCTTGATAAGCGGGAAAGTGCTGAAAGATCCCACTCCAGTCCAACTAAAAGATGTGGTGCCTGAAAATGAAATTAGGGACCAGCCAAAAAATAAAGTTGATTAGAAGAAGAGAGGCAAGAAGGGAGATGAGAAAAAGAAGGAGGAAACTTCAAAAAGGGAAGAATCTAATGAGAGCGAGCATATGCCTGCTCTACCTTTTCCCCAAAAGCTGTATAGAGAAAAGCTGGACAAGCAGTTTGAGAGAATTTTAGATATGCTGAGACAGGTTAATGTAAATTTGCCATTCACAAAAGTGCTCTCACAATTGCCAGCTTATGCCAAATGTTTTAAGGAGATCCTTACAAAGAAGAGGAAGATAGAAGAGACCTAAGTGGTCAAGCTCACAGAGCATTGCAGCGCAATCTTTCAAAACAAACTCCCACAAAGGTGTGAAGATCCAGGGAGTTTTACTATACCTTTCTCATTAGGCACTCTTAATTTTGATTTTGCTATTTGTGTGATTTTTGTGCCTCCATTAATTTAATATCTTTGTCTATTTATAGGAAATTGAATAATGAGCTTGGAGAGATAATTTTTATGCTCCTTAACTAGTATAAGTGGCATGCTACAGTGCATGCTTGTGCGAATGTACTATTATAGCCCAAGTCAACAAGTAATATCAAAGACATTGAGTAGCTCATTGAAGCAACACAACAAGTCACGTAAGTTGTATGACATACACAAGGAAAAATCACACCATCACACGAATATCATCAACATAATGCCCCTAGGCCATCATACATCATCCCTGATATTCCCACCCTTATATCTTCGTATTTGACAAAATCATAATAGCCACCCTTATCGATGTGCTTAGACATTTACACAATAGGCACCTTTATCACTTTGATATCCACCCGTATCACTCTGAAGACACCCGTATCATTCCGCCCTAACAATAATATAATAGCCACCCGTATCGCTCCGCACAATCATCAATAGTGAGCTACCACCCTTATGCTCTGTATAACGACAACGGTGAGATGCCACCCTTATGCTCTACATAACAACAATAAATCCACACAACAAATTCACATGTGCTAATATCACAACAACATGACATATCAACTCGTACCACAAGTGTCTATAGGCCACAACCTCTTAACAACATCAATACCAATATCACCACATCACATAACCCACGGCGCAAACACGATGTGTACAAAATCCCAATAACAACAAAATAAATGGGGAAGGTAACTCAATAATAAACAACACCCCATTAAGCAAAATCTTCAACTAAAACTGATTAACGACTTTCAATAACTTCAACTCCAATTAATTGCTGAAGAATAAACTCAATAATGAAGGTATTTCCATGAAATGGCAAACTTCCAAATTTTACGGTGTGAAATAACCTAACAATGAAGAGATGACATGAACTAGCAACTACGTCTAAATGCATGAGAATAAGCCGACAACGAAAGGATATCATGTAACAACAATTTCAATTAAGAGTAACTAATTAATAAAGGAGGTAACATTACAATAAAAGAGGTAACAACTTCAAATAAAGCATATAATAGTAAACTTCAAATAAAGCATGGCATGTGACAACAATAAAGGATATGGCATGTAACAACAACTTCAAATAAAGCATGTGATATTAAACATGACAAATAAAAGATAAAACACATGCTAACAATTTCAAATAAATACATGAAAGAACAAACTTGAAAAATAAATGATATAATATGTAACAACTTCAAATAAGTACATGAAGGAAACCTAAGAGTCTAAACAGGCCAATTTTCACGTCTAAGTCTGAGTACGCATTCGTCATCTCGCGTACGCATCTTTCATATAATTCAAATAATACAATAAATCCCAAATCCTAAGGGGTAATTCCCCCACACAAAGTTAGGCAAGCTACTTACCTCAAAGAAGCTAAATCAAAACTCTAAAATGACCTTCGCATGTGAAACAACCTCTGGAGGGCTCGAAACTAACCAAAATAACATAATATCATAAATACAATCTATAGAAAATAATTCCGAATAATAAAGCTTCGATCTTCATTGAAAAATACAAAGTTAACCAAAAAAGTCAACCCCAGTCCCGCACCTCTGAACCAAACAAAACTTACAATCCGAACGCTCATTCCGATGCGAGTCCAACCATACCAAAATTTTCCAATTACGACATCAAATCGGCCTTCAAATCCTCATTTTACATTTTAGAAAGTTTTTACAAAAATCCCCAATTTCTCCAATTCAAATCTTTAATTTAATGGTAAAAATAAATATGGAATCATAAAATATAATAAAATTCGGGCCGAACACTTACCCTAATCTAACACGTGAAAACCCCCTTCTAAATCGCTCAAAACCAAGCTCTCTAACTCAAAAAATGATAAAAATATCATAACTCTAGAAATAGAGTACTTATAATTCTGCCCAGGTATTTACTAATTGAAATCGCGGAATTAGCTTCGCGATCACGGAAACAAAAATCAATAGATGACCAAACTTTCTTCGTGAACGCGACACACTGCCTCAGCTCACTACGCAAACGCGGTGTCATTCACGCGATCGCGGACAACAAAGGCCTGATTCCTCTTCCAACTTCCCTTGTACGCGATCGCGTATCTCAAATTGCGACCGCGAAGAACAAAAATAGTGGCTTCCACAGAACTCTACGCGAACGTGGTTGCTTCATTGCGTCCGCAATGAAGAACACCAGATAAGAGCAATCAGTAGTCCAATACATGGAGAAATGGCCCGTAGCCCATTCAAAACACACCCGAGGCCCTTGAGACCCCGTCCTAACATACCAAAAAGTTCCAAAATACAAAAGTTGGCAAACTTCATCACAAATTACATTCATAAATGTGCTGAAAATTAGGTCAAGTATAGCTGCGATGTTCACCCAATATACTTGGAATTTGTTACATCCTGTGCGTCCCAATGTGACGTATAATGAATATGAGACTTGTTAATCATGATTGAAATGAGTTTAAATTCATAATATGACTATATATGATGTTTGGATATAAAATATAAAGTTTAGAAAAAATCGGATTTAAGTTGCGGAAAACTGACTAAGGATTTGCCTTGTAATGAAGCTTTTGGAACGATATATTTCATGTGTTATAAGAGGTCTTTTTGGGACATATTATATACAAAATTGAATTTCATGGAATGTAGTTTTCATCAATCTTAACCGTTCATTCATACGACATCCGGATAAAACGATATGAGCGTCTGAAGAAGGGCCAATGCTAGGGTGCCAAGCTAGCACCTCTTTGACTTTTCAATATTTGATATATATAGGTTTTAAGTCATCTTTCTCTTCATTTTTAATAGAACACGAACAGAGAACCCCCATAAACCTATCCTTAAGCTCTCTACAAGGGTATCAAAGAAGATAAATATCCCGGGTATGAAATCAAGAAGCGATAATATTAGAACGATCCCTACATCGTAAGTATCATTATACCATCTCTCTTTTTCTTTGTAGTTTGAGTTTTGGAAGGTACTTCATAGTTAAGAAAACACATACTTTATGTATTTAAGCTTTTAAATATCAAGTAAGGTTGATAAATTCATTTCCTAATAGTTAGAACTCAAGGGACGGTAATCGAAAGTCGTGAGTTCGATTTATTTCACTTTTAGCGGATTGTTTTATAGTCTACTCGTGTTGGCCTCTTCTGCTCCTGATTTATGGATTTTGGAAGGATAAAAGGCATGAACAAATTGTCATGACCCAACTGGAGGGTCATGACTAGCACCTGGGGCATACTTGCCGAGCACCAACGTACATTTTATCTAACCTTCCTTATTATCCTTAAGGGTCGACAAGATCAATATAAATGGTAGACATGGATCATGAACATCCAACAATGAAAGATAATGTCATGAACATACATAACATGGGACGACAAGACTGTCAAGAAACTATATATAAGGTACGAGCTACCATGCTGCCGTGAAAGACTATACAACAAAAATCAGCCGACAAGGCATTCCAAACCATACATGAGTTGACACCTATCTATGAGCCTCTAAATGAACAATAGTGCTACAACATTGCCAGAACAGGGCCCCGACATACCCATAATGTCTATAACAAAAATGCATACCAAGACCACGGCAAGGCCGAAGAAGGGATCTCGCCAATAACCACTGAACTAGACAGCCTACTGTGGTGGGGGAGCTGTGTCTACCCGTCTATCAGGACCTGCAGCA